>CAHIKZ030001269.1:1122500-1280000 GCA_903632075.3 Acanthosepion pharaonis | reverse complement strand
TGGTGTCTCCTTGGATGCTGAATACTTGTATGCTTTTTATATTTTCCTTTCTCCTCAATAACGTTTCTTCAGTTTTAATTATTCTCGGGAGTCTTAGGTTATCGACTTGATTAGGGTTAAAAGATTAAAAATATCTTCATGGGACATTAAGTTTCACGCTTCAGTGTGATCTTCAGACAAAAACTATCTATACATATATACTCACTATTTTTGATAATGAGTATTCTTCCTCTATAAATATATCAAATTTTAAACTATATATATATATTCAGGCATATGTATATTTGGGCAACATATTTTCATTCAAACAAGTTTGGATACAAATTTGAGAAAAATACCATATTTGAGAAAAATGCCAAAAATGAAAAGTGGATAAAAAAAATTGCTATTTTTCTTACTCAATTTTCTGAATCAACCAAAAGATTAATCCGTGAACTTGTCATGATCATAACGAAAATTAATCGACATGATATGTGTAAATTTTTTTAACTAAACCTGTTTGATATATATATATATATATATATATATATATATATATATATATATAAATATATATATATAGAAAAAATAGGAAAGAACACGTTAGGTAAATAACCCGAAGTTCTTTAATATTTTTATTTTTATTTTTTCAAAACAGTGTTCAATACATAAGTAGAGCCTAAATTATAATTATTTTTTAAAAATATTCCTTCGCTACATAAGAGTTCTCAAGTTTCAAAAAAGAGCCAAAAACTTCAATTTAATTATGAAAATTAAATTGAATTAAAGTATCATTTAAAGTATCATGATACTTTAATTCAATTTAATTTTAATAATTATATTGAAGTTTTTTGGCCTTTGTTTTGGAAACATGAGAACTCTTATGTAGCGAAAGAATCATATTTTTTTAAAATAATTATTATATATATATATATATATATATATATATATATATATATATATATATATATAGGCTTCACGTAAATGGATCTTCATTTCGTCCTGAATCTTTGGTGTTACAAGGAGTTTTGTTGAGCTCTTGCTCATCGGCGCCTTACGCATAATAATCAAAGTCGTTGCAGTCTGAAGAATTAGTGGCTAGATGTAATAGGTGAAGTGATCGCAGAAATTGCCTGACAGCCATGACTGGGTTCTCCTGCTTGTGTGGTACGTTCAGAGTTCTGTTGCCAAACATCGGCTCTTCCAGCAGCCACCATCTTGACATAGGGCAGCATTACCCCTTCAAGGCAATTTATGTATGCTTCTGTGTTCCAATGGGAAGATGAATGGAGGCATAACGTCGCCATTACTAGTGAGCACTCCAAACACCTTCATAATCACCATTAGACTCATTCAACTCTTTTCGAATCCTCTGCACTGTTCTCAGATTTACAACTAAACACACTTAAATATTCGTATTGAACTTTCCAGCATGCCGTTTCCAAATTTCTGCGCAGTGAACTGCCTCATATGCTCTTTTTCGCACAGCCGATACAAATGAAAAACAAACAACGCGCTTGCACGAAATTCAACTTATAAAATGGCGACAATTTACCCATCGTATCCTGTCCATGCTATTGTCAGATGGTCAGCACTAAATTCCTATTTCTTGCAAGTGTTTCTAGTTGTTAGCAGCACTTTAGGATGAAAAATAAGACCTATCGAAGAGCGGAAGAATTCTTGACGAGTCAACGTTTACCCAACTCCATAAAATAAATTTTGTCTTTTTTATATTTCTCCTCAACCTTTACTCCGACATCCATTTTGCTTGAATATTATGCATTGTTTTCTTTTGTTTCCATGGCATTCAATCTGTTCTTGTGAGTATCAGATTTTCCAAGCCATCTTTCTTTAATTTGTACCATAGAAATTTCAACTGTTGTTAAGTATAAGTATCCTTCGTCGTTGCTCACGTGCATTAACTGCCATATAATGTGAACTGGTATTACATAACAATTCAGTACTCTTTTCATTATTTCTAACAAGATGTGTCTCTTTCTTAATATTATGTTTAGCAATTACAAAGCACCATTCGTTATCCCAATGTACCTTTGGATTTCAGTGTCGGCCTTTCCACTGTCTGTGAAAAAATTCCCAGATATTTAAATCGTTGTACTTGATTTATTTTGGTATATCCAATTTGTAATTCGCATGTTGGACTGTTTCTTTTTGCTGACAACAATGCATTCTCTTTTCTGACAATTAATGTCTAATACTTTCTTTCGTTCATCAGCTACCCCAAAGAGTTCTTGTAATTTCATTTCTGTGTCTGTTATGAGGACAGTGTCGTGACATCTATATATCATGTTTCTAAGATTACAGCCGCCAATAATGAATCCTAAAAGGACTTCTAATTCTGTCAGTATCACCTCATTGAAAAAGATGAATATGTTCGGTGAGACGACACCTTTTATTATTATTTATATATATATATATATATATATATATATAATTAGGAGGATTCGAGATAATTATAATTAAGTAATTCATCGAGTCTAGAAGAAACCTCAACAGAATGCAGAAAGCACTGGACGGCCGTTTCGTCCTATATTTGGGACTCATCAGCAGTGTGCATTCACTACCGAGAATTGAAACCCGAACAGTTACGATAGAAGGCAAACGGCATACCATATGTTTGGTGTATAGGAACACCAGGCCTCCTCCTTATTTCTTCTCCCGGTCTCGTGCCACTGTTTTTGCAAGAATAACTATCCTCTTTCTGATATCCATACACTGAGCGTAAATATTGCATTCCTTGTTCTAGTGTCTTTAACGAACCCACAATATTCTTGTCCTATTTCTGGTCAGATACTTCTGTGCGCTCCATTCATCAGAATTCCGATGATACATTTTGTTACCTGGCTCATTAAGGTAATTGTCTTATGGAGTTCACATTCGTTTGTTTATGACTTCTTAGTAAGGGCAATAAAAATACATATAGTTACGTCTTCCGGTGTATCATCATTGTTGTATATTGCATTATATATGTAATCTTGTCAATTCCGAAATGATCTAAGGCTGCCATAATCTCTATTCTGTCTTCCGTCTGGCCTTGCAGCTTTGTTTCTGTTTCATTTGGCTTGTCCTGATTCCAATTCAGATTTTACTATTTTTAGTTTTTCGACATTTCTGTCTATTGCCGGTAGTTCTCTCTCGCCAAAGAAGAGTTCGGTGATGAATTCGGTCTATCTATGAAGTATATATCTTTCTCGAATATCAGTGTTTTGTCCTTGAATTCGCCACAGTTTTTAAAATATGAAATACAGTTGATGATACCAAAACAGGGCACAACAGTCAGTGCAAGGAACGACTCATAATTCTACAAGCTACTATTATACAAATGAAACAACTCCAATTAATTATCTTTCACGAGAGACATGATCTTGACATCTATAAAAAATAGTTTAAATGCCTATAAAATAATAATAATTTGTATAAATATTTCATAAATTCTTTTTCCGGTACGGTCGCGTTTCATGAAACTCTTTAACTCATTATGTCACTTAGAATTAATTTCAATCTCAGCGCTACAAGATGTAGCAAAGGATATAGTCAACAGAATCTTGTCTGTATCTGTCTATATTTCTGATATGAGGTATTATGTACACTATTTAAATTATTCGGACTATTGTCCTCATCTTTGTCGCCATATTTATTACAACGTTTCGGCCTTTCTGTATCTGCCTATATTTCTGAGATGAGGTATTATGTACACTATTTACATTATTCTGACTATTGTCCTCATCTTTGTCGCCATATTTATTACAACGTTTCGGCCTTTCAGTATCTGTCTATATTTCTGAGATAAGGTATTATGTACACTATTTACATTATTCGGACTATTGTCCTCATCTCTGCCGCCATAGTTATTACAAGGACACATGGATAAAGGCGTTGGTTAGATCCGGTGACAGGATCCAAAGTGTGTAAGTTCAATACCCGATTAAGGCAGTGGAGAACTTGCAGAGGGGAATTAACAGGAGATAACTGATAACTGACATCCATTAAACATGGCACGTGGAACTAGAACAGTCTACCCAATGAGCGAAATAAAGGGTTCAGTTCGACATTCCAACCACCTGAAGAAGTCCGGAGCGTACAACGTCCGAAACATTGTAATAAATATGGCGATAGATATGAGGAAAATAGTCCGAATAATGTAAATAGTGTAGAATCTTGTCTACCACACAAAGGAACACCCAGTTCTTGAAAATGACTGATACTAATGGAAAGTATTTAAATTAAATAGAACTAAGCATTAACTTCAGAGATGTTATCCACAATTTTGATCCTGATGAACAACATGTCACTCGAAAACTGATAATTAAAGTGACTTTGCTTAATTTAATAAAAGTTGTTTTTATTAAATATTGCTGCCTATTTATACCACACACACACACATACACACATACACACATCACACACACACACACACACACACATATATATATATATATATATAGAGAGAGAGAGAGATGCGTGTGTGTGCGCGCGTGTGTTGCATAAATATCAAAGTGCTTTTCCAAGTCAACATTACTCAAATAATGATGTTCAGTTCATGCATGATTTCATAGGTTATGCATCATTAACCTTCAAACTGTGATCTCTAGTCGTACCTCACAATATCATATGGCATTGTTTGCCTTGACTATTTGCAAATGATAGAACCATATATATATATATATATATATATATATATATATATATATATATATATTAGCTTGTTCATATCTTCCTATTTAAATATTATTGCGAGTACATAGATTTTTCAAATAAATACTATCACTTCAGTCAGTTAATATCTCTGTAAAATATATCTATATATTTAGCTTTATAAATTCGTGCGTTTGTTGCTTTTTATTTTGATTTATATTTTTATGTAATAGAGTCGAAAAACTGGAAATGTTTCAACTATGACCCCCATTTTCTTTCTGATATTAAATATATTAAATTTATTCTTGTTTCTTTAAAGGAATAGAGTGCTGATGTGGAGAATTTTTCATTTTAAATCATTCAACGGTGTGATATATTCTATCATAGATTTTAAGAAATACATTTTCATATCTCGACCAGAAACCTAAAACATATTCGTGAATAAGAATTATTTGCTTTTAAAAATCGTAAATTAACATATGAGATAAGCTCTATATATGAGAATTTTCGAGGACAACTTCGTCTGGAACATAACTACAGCAGAAAATTATGTATTTTTTAAAAAAATTATTTTTTTTTTATTTCAAAAAGCATTTATTTGAATTATATTTATTTTTTTAGAAAGAGGTCGCTAGAAAATTTTGCTCGCTTCATATTTATCTCTCTTTGTTCTAATTTCTTTGAAGTATTGCTTGCTTCATGATCGAACGAGACCATTACAATGTGAACTTTATGTGCCTCATCGTGGAGTTCACGAGGTAACCATAACATATTTGGGAAGGATATTAGAATAATCCAGAACATAATTTACCTGTTCACCTGGCCCTTCTCTTTTATATTTTATGACATTTGTGTGGCTACCGTAGATCGATGGCTATTTTTCAAATAATCGATGATGGGTTTGATCCTTATCGATTGCCTTGAACAATAAGAATTGTTCTCAGCCATCTTGACTAAATGTACATTAAAGAAAATATATCGACATGGCGTCTACTGAAAAGCGATTTTAGTAAGGTTGTCTTGTAGACTATTTCATAATGTTGTCAGTTTCAACCATATCGAACATTGTATTATTTCCAACCTAAAGGTATCTAGATATATCGACAGGAATCGTTAGATGTACTCTAAGCAGAAATAACCTGGGAATAAATATTGTGCTTTAAATCCTCTTCCTGTTTAAGCCGTTCATCGTAAACCTCTCTGCAATAATGAATGATAAACAAGAATAAACTATTGTGAGTTTCTCTATAGAGATATTTAAAACTCATGGGTAACTGTTCTAAGATAAAAGCTAAATTTATAAAACTCTGCGATTCTCGGGTTCATGTATAATTCCAATATTTAATTTAATTCTAAATATTCCTTTCTGTGTGTCGCCAGAGATAAAAAAAAAATAATCAAATCTTTTTCATATTATTTTAAATATTTCTGGTAAAAAAAATAAAAGTAAATTTAAGTGATTGTTCCAAAGATACAGAGATTCCTCTCTAGATCCATCCCAGAATAATTATTCTGTGAGAAACAGATGAAAGAAAGTGCTGGAAACGGAAATCGATAATCAATAAAGTCAATTAATAGATTTATTTAATTTAATTCTTATGATAGAAGCCGTTAGAGAAAAAAGATGGAAACATTCAGAACTTTCTTTAAAACATAGCTTAAAATCAAATGATATACCCTCTAAAATTGTGTTCCCACTGTATCAGCTGAACTCTTAATTAAAAGAAGCTTCCGTTATTTGCTGCCATAAATTCGTTTTTGGTTATTAGCTCTTATTGCTTTCCATATTTTCTTGGGCGTCATGACATGTCAGATCTGTCATGATTGTTGGCCGAACTTCCGGCTATTCATCATTTGATGCTCTACAGGAAGGACACATTTATTATTCAAGGAGCATTGACAAGAGAGAGATAGAGAGAGTTAGTGAGAGAGGAGGAATACCTGAAAAATCGTCAATTAGAGGTAACAAGACAGGTAACGATGTTAACAATTTGGAAAGAGAAGCAGTCATTAGAAAGAAGGAAACAGAATGTTGCCAGAGAGGCCAAGGAAATCAGGAAAAGCAAATGACTGACTCATAGCTTTGAAAAATAAAACGTGAAGGATAAATTGTTTTTTTTTTTTTTTTTTTTTTTTTTTTTTACTGAGGAACCGGAACACGTTATAGAAAGTCATAAGATTCAGAAATAACAGAAAAATGCACGTGGTGACTGATGATTGTTTGATGACATATTTGTAAGTTTTGTATTATTATTTATTTGTAGTTTTTCAAGTAACTGATGTACGGCTTTATTGTAATTGACCGACGTCGAAGTGCTTGACGTTATATATATATATATATATATATATATATATATATATATATATATATATATATATATATATATACTATTGTACTAGGTTGGACGTTTCACGCATGTTTGCGTGCATATAGCTAAGTATTTCAAGTATAATACCATAAAGCACGTGATACAATACACCCTGATAAAGCAGTTATATAAAAAAGAAATATCTCAGCATCAGGATGAAAAACTGAAGAAATTTGAATCTGGGAAAGGCACTAAACCCTTACTGCATAGCCAACCAAAAGATCACTTTAAGGAATTACCTGTACCAATCTAGAACAAAATAAAATCACAGCGAACATTTACAAAAACCAAACAAGCTTGAGAGATCAGATTTGAAAGAGATGTTTAAAAGAGATAAGGGAATACAAATTATTAGTTCTAAGTAGAACGAAACCCATAGATAGATAAACTCCAGACTCTGAAAAAATTAAACACAGGGTAGGATGGAAAGTGCGACACTAAAATCTGAAGACGCAATGGAATAGTCGAAGATCCATTCCAAAAACTAAAAAGGGAATTAAGAGACAGAAAAACTTCGTTAAAAACAAAGCAAAGCGTACAGAACTGTTAAGTAATATATGTCCTTTATGGCAGGGAATGTTATACAATCTTCTCAAAGATGAGGTCAAGACTCTAGGTAAGAGAAATGTGTTTCTATAGAAGGATGATGAGGATACAATGGAGCAATCATAAAAGTAACAACGAAGTTTTAGAGAAAATGAAAAAAAAAGCAAACTTATACTTACGAAGAGACAGTTGAAATTTCTACAAAAAAGAGAGCTTAAAAATGTGATACTCAGGAGGACAAGTTAAGAGGCACAGACGGAAACAACGCATAACACACTTAGATGGCGGAAGAGGGTTTAGGAGAAATGCGTAAAGACAAACTTTATTAAGAGCTACAAATAACCAGAAATTATGAAGAGCCATGATCGACTCCGTCTTGAAGGACACGCCACATAAAAATAATGATGGACGATTATACCTCTTTTAGTGGAAGATTCGCCAAAGATGACGCGGAAATATATAAAGAAAATATATGACGCGGAAATATATAAAGAGCAGCATATTAAAAAATACCGAAGCACTTAATTTGGAGAATGTGGAAGAGGACCAAAAAAAAAAAGACATGCAAAAAATATCTGGGATGTAATATGGCGATGCCATATAACTAGCAACGCAAAATGTTTAGTTAAATTTGAAACAATATAGTCTAAGTATCAACAAGAAAGATAGCTACACAGCTGGACCCACCATGTTATTTAATGTATTAGCATATAAAACAGATCTAGCATTGATTTTCATTCGATAAACTTATATTATTTGATAAATTGGTTTGATGGAAAGAAGAGAATTACCAGCCGATAGAAGGAAATGTTGCGAAAAAGAATGAAATGAAATAAATTACACAGAGAAGGTAATTTAGGTGAAAGGTAAATAATTTGATTTGGCGAATAAATCATTACCATCTGATGAACTGACCTGAACGATTATGTAAATTATTTATTTATCTTCTGGTAATGGAACTCGGTACAAAATCTATTTGAGAAGAACCTCACCTTTTGTGTGGATAAATGAAAATGAATTAGGCTCAATGAAGAGGGGCTCGTTCAAAGATTGATCCTCGAGAATGAAGCTCTCTTCATTTATGTTACATCTCCTCCGAAGATGAGACAAAACTGATTTCAGATACAAGACGAGGAATCTCACATCTACCAAAGCTGTATTAATTCATATTCTTAACATTTTAGAGATTCAAAGAACAGTAAAAGATTCATTGTTAAATGCATGCGATTCCATAAACCTGACGCTATCTATTCACCTCTCCAGGGAAGAGGGAGAGGACAGGAGGTCATTGTTTTTAATGTGGGTGTCCATCTGTGTGCATATTATCAAAAACATAAGAAAAATGGCGTCGGTATTCCATCAATCCTCCCTGTTTAGTGCAATAGGGGAGGTTCTGCCGCCGAGTTCGAATCTCCATGACCATGCTTTTTTCCATTAGTTTATGAGGAATAGAAAAGAACTGATACTATACATTGATCACAGCCCAAAGGCCGTGCGAAGGTGTCGACTGAAGGCAACAGATAATGTTTTTAAAGTGATTCCACTGCTACATGGCATACCTACAAGACTACTTAACCTTGAAAGACTAATTAGTAGGCATTTACAAACACATCGCAAGAAACCATTCGTATAATACGCACTGTTGGCTCAAACATGCTAGCAATGAAAAAAAATGTAATAAATAAAAAAAATGTATATTTTAGGATGATGACGTTGATCCGGAATATCATAGAAAGAAACAGGAAGCAGCAGTGAAATGTGATGGAATACCAGTGTCCATAGAAACAATTGAACTACAATATGGGAGAAGTAGATGAAAAAAAGAGTAGGGGAAGAAAAAAAGAGGGAGAAAAGGAAAAATGGAAGAAAAGCTAAAAACAGAAAACAGTATGGTTTAAAAGAAAAAAAAATGATTTTATTAAAATTTAAAAATAAAAGAATATCACATAGACAAATATGAAAACATGGTAAAAATGGAATATATATATATATATATATATATATATATATATATATATATATATATATATATATATATATATATATATACAGCTATTAATTCTGCATTTCTATTGATTCAATTGCGTCATAAATAAAAATAGATGAAATAGCTTCTTTTGGATCTGTCTATGTCATAATAGGGTTGAGGAAGAGGTTTGATATACTCGTTATTTATCACGATCTGTTCATATCTATCTATCTATCTGAACGTCTTACCTGAAAACCTGGATAAAAGAAACTCAATTTTGCTAGTGTTTCTCTTTAGATATTTTGTGGAATGAATAATTATGCGATTTAGACAATTTTGCTTTTACAAATGGAAAAAGAAAATTTCTTAGTATAAAGGAAATTTACATTAACCAGAAAAAGTCTTAGGCAAAAGCGTTTATCTTTTTAAATTTGGATTTTTTTAATGTAACTATAAAAACAAAGATATTTCGATTTCATTTTTGCCTTGAATAAGTCGAAAGACGAAACGCGTCGGCAAAATCTAAGATTTTATTTTCCTAATTGTCATTTTTATACCATATATATATATATATATATATATATATATATATATATATATATATATATATATATATATATATATATATATATTAAGGGTATCTGGTTGTAAAAAAAAAATTCTGCTTTTCATTCATATTGCTTGAAAAGTCTTGATACATTGGTGTTTCTGGAGCGAAAAATGGAGAACTCTTCCATTGTCATTTGCGAGCGAACTGATTATTCTGATTATTCTCATCTTTTATGGGCGTCTTACGATGCGCTCATTGTCCTTTATTGAATTGATTATACGGATATGCCCTCGATTTTCGCGCCGTTCGTATGAGTAGAACGTAGATAATGTATTGCCAGCCGACCCTATCGACGGAACTGTCCAAACGAAATTTAATGCAGCTCCGTTGATTGTACAGTTCAAATGTAAGGGAGTAGTTACGCATTCATTGGTTAGTTACACCAGAACAAGACAATTCCTTTGCTTTTGTGGCTGTGTCATTCAATAACCTCTTGATCCTATTGACATTTACTTGTATCTCTGGGTTAAACTTTTTCGCTACTTTTTGACAGTTCGATCCTTGTCATAAATATTTGATAAATATTAAACCTAATGTTTTGCATTCACAGATATAATTACCTCAGCGTAGAAAGTAAATAAAAACTGAGAACACACATGGAGGTCTTATTATTTTATCTGTTATTTCTAGATTTATTTAACACTCCATCTACAGGATTCCTGATACAAATATTTGAATGTATTTACCATATCGTCAAATTTTCCTCGGGCGTCGTACTTTATCAAATACTATGGTGCAATCAAGGAAATACAGGCACATATCTTTCTGTATTCTGATTATAAAAATTGCATTTCTTGTTCCAGTGTCTTGAACAAACAGACGTTCTTCCTTTCTTCACTCTATTTGTACTCTGAATTTTTATTTATTAATTTAACATGGATTATAAAAGTTATCGTTTGAGGGAGTTTACATTCATTGACACCTGTTTTTTTCAGTTTGATTTCCTGAAGTTCTTTGAAATTCCGCCGAAATTATATATTTTGTTTATAGTAGTGCCATCTTACTTCCATATCACGTTAAATACCTCGGCACTTGTCCGATCACTGAAGTTAAGCTGCTTTGAGACTTATCAGTAATAAATTGAGAGAGGACTCGTGAATAAGAAATTCCATCAACATAAATTGGTTAGATAAGAGTCGTTAGTTTAAGACAGTAGCGCCTCGAAGAGAATAAAAACTCTGATTTCAAAACTCCACTACCCTTAGAATTAAAGGGTTGATTGAGTTTCTTAACTATAGAGAAAGCAGCCTATCTTAGTGAAAGAAAATCGACCATAACGTGTGTGTAAATTCGAGGTTGTTTCCTGGCACGAGTAAACACACCTTAGGAAGACGAAAGTCTTCATTAAACATACTTGTCTATAATCTTTTCAACTTTTGCTTCAGGCTACGACTATCTCTCCAAAGTTTTCCTAAACCAGCATGGAAGAGTAGTCTGGTGAAACTAACATGAACATGTCAGGCTAAACATGTTCGGATTAGTGGTGGGTGTCTATGCAATCAGGAGAGTGTATCAGCTGGCCTGGATTGATGTAATAACGATGATCAAGTAATCACGTCATCTCGCTCCAAGGCGAAAGACATGTTTTCTGCGTCTTCTTATCTTCTCCATTATCTTTCTCAGTAATATTTATCAATAAAATATTTATTTAAACATTAACCTAACATATGGACGTGTGTATATATTGCACGCAAGTTTATGCATATATTGAATCTTTTGGCAGATATCCTCATCATTGTTGTTTTGCTATATGGGCTTCTGAGTATTATCCGATATACTGGTGTGTTTAGCATTACCATTATTTCATGAATTAATTGAATAGGGACACACAATTTGTGTTTTAATTTAGGTCACTATGTTCTCATGCCATCCTCAAGTGTATGTTGCAAACATAAAATCTATATTACATATATACACATCACTAATTAGATCATTAATCAGTCTGGCTTCTTGTGATATTAGATCAAATTTATAAATATAATACATTTTGCATATAAATTAAAGATATATTACATGAATATATCAATTATAAATTAATTTGATTATTTCTGTTTGTCATTTGAAGATTCAGATCCGTGATGTAAACAATATAGTTTAATAATTACACATATAAATACTAATTATAGATTTATTTAAACTCAAATTTAACTTAAAATTCTTGCTTTCTGGTTTTTATGGGTTAAAACAACGACGGGAAGTATTTTCTTGAGTCGAATGACGGTTAAGAAATTCAGAACTCGACACAATCTTGAGAGAGGATTTTATTCAGCCTGAATTTTTTTCAAGACAGTCTTCAAGAATCTAGTTTCTTTATTCTTTTGATTAACATGATTTTGACATCTGAAGAACTTGCTAACAAACATATTGGTAGTTCTTGTATATGCTATTTGGGAAGACACATTGATTTGAAAGGAAGTTGGAATGATTAAAGAAAAAGTAAAAAGCCCTGGTCATGTGTCTTTGCAGCTTGATTGAGAAATTACAATGTAACTACATATTCTCTTCCTTCGCGCGCGGTCAAACACATGCACACGCACACAAACACACACACACACACACACACACACATATATATATATATATATATATATATATATATATATATATATCATATATTGTCATCCAGACAGACTATTTCGCTATATCACAGCTCATCAGTGTTGGTAGACCTCTGGTTGCCCAAAGCTAGGATCGAACCCGACTGAATTGACGTCAAACACTAAGCTGTTGGCGCACGGCAAGGATGCAGGTGGATTTAAGCGTATAAATATAAAAATGGACATTGAAGTCAACACTCAGAGGCGACAGTCTGTTTTATGCTGGACGCAATCGTAATGCGGCCTGACCATTCATTTTATATTTGCATTTGCATAAGTTCTAGCTCTGATATTGATCACTTTATCCTATAAATATAGCACACCTTACCACCTTACTATTTCTTCACACACACACACACACACACACACACACACACACATATATATATATATATATATATATATATATATATATATATATATATATATATATATATATATATATATATATATATATATATATATATAGAGATATAAAGAGAACGAATCGAATATCAATTCAACAGTAATGGTTAGGTATAACCTTCACTTAGCACCGCCTGTTGAGTTGCTATAATAGGCATCGAAACACGAACGCATTAATGTAACAGTTTACATCTGTTTAAATGTAATATTTATAATAAGATATAATTTATCTCTTGAAAATATATTTCAATTGAGCACTGTTGAGTGATAAGCTAATTCTATAAACAACAGCCACCTGCGTTAATGCAAAGCTCTTCAGTAAAATAAATTGGAGCACTCCGGCTGATTGGCATTTGTTTTAAATTCACAAAAACAATACGCTAGATTTAGTTGTTTCTCTCTGTCGAATGAAGATAGCTCAGTGGTAGAAACTCTGACTGATCGGTTATGCTTCGATCCGGGCTTCAAGTATTCGTATGTCTAGTCGCACTGAGGAGCTGTGATACAGTGAAACAGTACCGTCTGCCGATGCGTTAACAGCTATTACTGAATTTCTTTATTAGATAAGAGCTTCGGGTTTAACTTTTAATATCTTTAAGGCATTTGATTGGGTTTGGCACACGGTCCTTCTTCAAAAACTCAAAGTCTTTGATGTCTATGAATGAATATTTGTCTTAATTCAGTTATTCTTATCAAATCCTGCAATTAATTTTTTTTGAAAATTTGACACATTTCTAGATCATTTGATATTAATGCAGATCCTCTCGGGCTATATACTTTGGGACCTATATTGTTTATTATCTTCGTCAACGAAATTTCCGATGTCATTACTTCCCAACGAGATATTTATACTGAAAACACAACTATTTACTTATACCTTAGTTATAAATCAAACAAGTTCGGCGAAGTGGAAGCTGCACGTCCATGCAATGAATATTACCACCATATCTGGTTTGGTGCTTCTGTCATATATCTCAAAATTCTAAACAATATACAAAGAAGAATCCGTAATGTTATCGGCCTTGACCTGGCATCTCGATTTCAGTCAATTTCCCACCGCCGTGATCTGGCTTTCTTTTGTATCGTCTATAAATAATTTAATGGCAATTATTCTACTAAGCTTTCCTCATTGGTAGATCGACTGTAGATTTCAGTCACTTTCCCACCGCTGTCACCTGGCCGTGACGTAGCTTTCGTTTGTATCGTCTATAAATAATTTAATGGCAATTATTCTACTGAGCTTTCTTCATTGGTAGATCGATCATATAACTTTAAGCATAACGAGGTATCATCACTTTATATTTAACCGTACGTACTCTTCTAATAGTTTCTAATATTTCGCCTGTAGACCTCTCTTCCACTTCCTTGCTTCTGCAGAAAATTAAATGCAACATCAACCGCCATCTTCTGTCTTTCCGAAACCTGTTCTTTTGTTATTCTTTCTCATTAAATTCTTCTTGTTCAATTTCACTCTCCCCTTTGCTTCTTAGTGAATTTAAACACCTTACTTTGAGTGAAATCATGTACACATTGTTGTAACCTAGGTAACCTTATTGAACGACGAATAACAAACACGCAGTTTGCAAATGGAATGATAATCTTTATAACATTAACAAAATACAATACTCCACAGCGGCATGAAGTAGGTAAACCACTGCTAGTGGTGAATTACTTAGACAGCATATTACTCCTACTTACAATAGTGTCCAACGTATTCATGAGCATTGGGATATACCCATTAGTGTTCATAGGTACGATATATAATACATTAACACACACATACACACAGACACACACATACACATATATATGTATAACTTATTTGTATATTACTTTTTTACATACATATCTTTTGAAAATCGTGAAAACAACAATAAATCTCAGACGCGTTAATAAACAGACACCCATTTTGAAAATATGCTAAGCGTGAGAGATCACTGCTAATGAGCAATGAAACAATTTGTGATGGCTATATTTCATTCATGTGGAGCTGCGATTATAATCCGTTTTCCATCTTACGTTTATTATTCTAACTAATCTAACATTCTGAGAGAACTAACGATGGTAGTTTGGGTTGTGTTTGAAGACATACTTGAAAATAGGCGTCGTATTTGAAGTTTTCGTCTCCGCATTGATATGAAAATTCTATTTCAAATAGATGGATAAGTCTTTCATAAATAATGATATAAACATTAATATTGCAATATTATTAGATTTTCAAAACAAATAAATATGATCTGAGGCGCACTTTATTGGAAAAATGAAGTCAGATTCAGGAAAGATTCACTTGTCAGAAAATTTTAAAAGTTAACACGACTTAATAACCTCATCTTAGAAAGTATATTACCATTACAGTTTTGTAAATAAGATTTTATTAAACTGTATTGTTTGGAAAAGTTTTTATTTCGCAGTGAAATTTGGTCTATAATTCTCAATGTCTCTCAGATTTCTCAGCTGAAGCATAAAATTGATCTCAATTAGTCACTCTAAATATTTTCTTAGCGCCATCTGATGTTAATGAGAATATATATATATCTATATTTTTTTTTTTTATAAAGAGGCATTTCACATTCATTCTGAGATTAGGTATTATGTACATTATTTACATTATTCGGACTATTGTCCTCATCTCTGTTGCCATATTTATCACAACGTTTCTGCCCTTTAGTATCTGTCTATATTTCTGAGATGAGGTATTATGTACACTATTTACATTATTCGGGCTATTGTCCTCACCTTTGTCGCCATATTTATTACAGCGTTTCGGCCCTTTAGTATCCTTCTATATTTCTGAGATGAGGTACTATGTACACTACTTACATTATTCGGACTATAATCATCTTTGTCGCCATATTTATTACAACGTTTCGGCCGTTGTACGCTCCGGCTTTCTTCAGGTGGTTGGAATGTCGAAATGAACCCTTTATTTGGTTCAATGGGGTAGACTGTTCTAATTCCACGTGCCACATTTAATGGATGCCAGTTATCAGTTATCTCCTGTTAATGCTCCAGTGAGCGAAATAAAGGGTCCAGTTTGACATTTCAACCACCTGAAGAAGGCCTGAGCGTACAATGGCCGAAACGTTGTAATAGACATGGCGACAAAGATAAGGACAATAGTCTGAATAATGTAAATAATTTAGTTCACAATGTTCGAAAAAGCATGGTCTTCATCAGGATCCATTTGCACACGTTAAAAATCATTTAACCATTGATTTTAGAAATCGCTTGCTTACAGATGACAGTTTAAATATTTATGACGCATTTGGAATTATATATTACATGCATATGAAAGTTTCGATCCGATGAGTCTGTTTAAGAACAGGAATCTAATTTTCAGCTTAATCCTTATTTTTGTGACAATTTACGGTGTAGGGTTAAAGTACTCTTAGCAAAGCCCATTGCACTTTCAATTCCATCATCGCTTCTACTAAATTATAACTGAACGTCAAATCGAGGTATTTGAAGTCTTTAGTATTTACTAGAAAAAAACAGTTTTCACGTTAAGAAATTTTAATGAAGTACACAATCGAAAAGTATTTATTAAACATTTTGTCATTTTGGCTTGCGGAGCAGTTTGCCTTAATATCAGGATATCTATTCGGCCTGTTTGAATATCAGATGAATGAAAATAGTGGTTGATGCAAAGTTCAATTTTATTAGATTCTTACCCTTTTATTTATAAATCTGTATTAGAAAAAAGTTTATTAAACTTGGTTTTCCGACAAACGATGTATATTAATTGTTACATTGACTTCACTATCAATCTCTGAGATAAAGGGATTGACGTAAATGTCAGATCGAGGCTTAAACAATTTAAAATTTAAAAAAAAAAATGGTGATTAATATAAAGTCGTATCAGAGTAGATATTTGTATTTTTAGGAATTGTTTATGTGATATATATCTTTTTCATCTCTTATGTTTGATGATTAAGATAATGGATTCTTTTGTTGTTGTTATTTTTTTTCAAATTTGGTACAGAATATAAACAAAAGCATATTAATCTGTACTTACCCAAATTAAGATATAGGATTAAGTGAATAAATGCTGAAGGAGAAACAAAAGCGAACGAGAAAGATGCAAGAGACAAATAAAAAAAATGTTGTTGGATATTGTTTCTCATTTTCTCTCACGCTACTGTCGTCTGGGGTTTACAAATCAAATTCGTAATGACAAACAAGTGAGCTTCAAAAATTAGGGAAGCAAAATGTTTCAGCGGGTACAAATGGCACCAAAAGAATGAGCCAAATAAAAAAAAAGCGTTAAATAAATTGTCAAAACTATTAAGAAAACACATAGCAATTATTATTACCCGAATACACAAAAAAGATATTGCTAGAGATTCTAATGTTTGTTATTTGATATGCTAAATGAGATCATATAATTATGTAAAATAAAGAAGTAAGAACCTAAAAAGAGCAAATGAAGAAATTTGTTCGAAAAAATTAAAAGTACTGAAATGTGAAAAAGTGGAAGGAAAGAAAGAGATTTTGAATAATGAGACGAAGAAAAAAAGAAAGGGAAAATGAAGAAACAGTAAAGGAAGGAGGAAGGGCTGCATTTTGAGAAGCAAAAAAATAAATAAATAAAAAAAGAATCAAACAGTAAGAAGAAAAAATGTAGGTAATTTTTTTTTTTAAACAACGACAGAAGAAAAGTTGAAATCGACTAAGAGTGATATTCAAAAGAAAATTGTTTTTATTAAATAATGGATTCGAGGCAGGACATTTAGGAGAGTTCCCCATAAAGGTGAGAAAGCTTTTTAGCGTTGCGTTGGCATGCGAGACGAAAAAGAATTGGGATAATAAAAAGTCGAAATATTACAAGTAAGAATACATATATATAAAATATATATATATATATATATATATATATATATATATATATATATATATATATATATATATATATATATATGCGTCTGTGTGTCTCTACATCTGTGTGTTGAAATATATTTATTGTGAGACATTTATTTAGAAAAAAATAGATATAGCTGTCGAATATTTTTAATTCGAACCTGAGAAAGTGAGTGCTCCTGTAGTCGTCTACACACACACACACACACATATATATATATATATATATATATATATATATATATATATATATATTGTGAGGGGTTCTCCCATTTTTACACAAATGGACGCACCCAGTATATACATATACTACGGCTACGTGAAGACCCGAGAGAGCAAGACCGAAGAGTCGAGTCCAGAGTGACAGAGTAAAAGGTTGTAGGTAACCGGAAGAGTGAGGGTGAGGTAACAGCGTTGTAGGAGTCACAGAGAGCGAGCACGTAGACTCAGTAAGAAGTCATACAGCGATACTTCAATACCAAAGGCTGTATAGATATTTTGCTACTAACCCGTATTCCTGGAACTACTAACCTGCTTTACCAGTTTGTATTATTACGTTAATACATTATTTTTATATATTCATTCCTGGCGTTTGTTATTTATTGGTACCGGATTTCAACCCGGAATCCACAGCATATATATATATATATATATATTAAAATCAATTAAATCATTAACCTTTGTATTTGTTTTTGTATGAATAATTCATGAATTTGTAAATTAATTGAACCTTTATTGAAATTAAAATAACTGATCCAAGTGCAACTTTTGGATAAGTGCGACATTACTGTAATTATTGAACAATATAGTTCATGCCACTTTGACAGAAAATTTACCAGTAAAAAAGAATTCGCTTATCACCATATTTGTACAAGAACGCACAATTGTAAAATTTAAAATCAAACTCAGCGTTGCTACTGCACGCTCCAAAAACAATAACTCATTTCTAATAGCATTTTTCGGATACAACAATACATATATTTTCGTTGTCCTCTTATTACTGAACAACATCTATTCCATACCTGAAGATGTCTGTAGGAACAGACGAAAGCGTGTAGTAAAAATAAGAACTAATAAGAACTAATGCAACAGAAATTTATAAAAACAAGGATCTTTTCATTCATAACAGGTTCGGGGTTTTTGTATATTATTTGAATTGTTCGCGACGATGGATTCTCGCCAATTAAATCATTAACCTTTGTATTTGTTTTTGTATGAATAATTCATGAATATATATATATATATATATATATATATATATATATATATATATAGAGAGAGAGAGAGAGAGAGAGAGAGAGAGAGAGAAGAGACCGTCTAATTTGAAATTAGCAAAGTCATTATTAATGAGTGTTTGATGTTTTTAATTGATTGTATAAATTCTATGTCGGTGAAGAATTATCTTTTGCACAGTTTATTCAATTTTGCATAATAGTTATTTTGTAATAGAACATTCACTTTTGTAGTTGTGAGTACACGTGTTTATACTATTAGTTTCTTTTATATGAGGAAGTAGTAATTGAATTTCAATTAGTCTACCAATACGGAATTTGTCATTGTTAAATTCGTATGTGACTTAAGGACGGAGATTTTTAGGAATATATTTGATATATTTTCTGTTTATACTTTACTTTTTAAGGATGCACTTATTTGAGTAAATAGTCTATTCTTTAATTAAATAGTATTAATAACGTTTACCGGACTAAATGTTCGAGAAATCTCGTAGAAAATACGCGTTCTTCGAAGGTAATCGAACCTGTATCCTATAGGGAACCATTATTTAGTGCAACGTTCTATGACCGTTCAGCCAGAAAGAATTTCCTGTTAAGTAAAGCTCAAGTTACTGCTTTTAAACACACACTTTCGCTGATCTTTCTCGCTCTGAATTAGTAACCTAACGTAACCAATGACAACATAGAATTTACTCAAATAAGATATATCCCGAAAAATAATATATAAACAGAATATATATATATATATATATATATATATATGACATAAAATATTGAGGAAAAAATGTTCGATAAAGTTGAAAAAGTTTCTTGTCATGCGTTTCATCCTTTAGGTTTTCAGTGAACTAAATTTGTTATGTTAGCCCGACTACACACGTGCAAGAACGAGGCATGGAGGGAATCTTGAAATGTTATATATATATATATACACATTAAGGAATTGTATTCCTCTTCAATCAAAATTCGTAAATAATTATATAGGCCACACTACAACATGTTTGACACGCAGACTAACTCTATATCTTTATGAAAATAGCTCAATTAGATCTCATTTAAATATTCATGGAGACCTACCGGACACTATTTCTAACACACTTGTTGACAACACAGATATAATCGTATCATCTAAATGCAAAACAATGCTATAAATAATGGAAGCCTTATTAATATAAACAAACAACCATCACTTAATAATACTAACTTTGAATGTGGACATAATATCTTGACCATGTTTTGAAGCAAAAACATTTTATAAAACATTCATACAACAAACTATTTCTAATTTTAACAGTTAAAATATGATCCTTGAAAATGGCTAAATGTATAGCCGAAAGCGCTCGGATAAAAAGAACATTCGGACAGTTTTATTAGATCGCATGAGAAATTGTATAAAAAAAAATAAGTAAAAGCACCCTGTCTGTCGTTTTCAATGGAATGTGCATGAAAGGATTGCTGCCTAAATACACAAATAGATACACACACGCACACTCACATACATACATACATGATCCAGAGCCCTTTAAAAGCACTGTGGGGAAATAATTTATTACATGGAATTTAAAGTGGTCTCTTTTTATTCAAATATATATATATATTTTTATATATATATTATAAATTAATTGATTTAAAATATGTTTTTTTTTTTTCGCTTTTCGAAAGCAGACAAACTATGAATAAATGGTGCTGCATTTTTATTGTTAAAACCGTAAGTTTCCTTGTAGTTTTTGTTTTTAGATTCATTCTTATTAAGGAAGAAGTAAGCTCTCCATTCTTTTTATTTAAATACATACATACATATATATATATATATATATATATATATATATATATATATATATATATATATATAGTTCTTATTCTAGCCGATGTTATTCAGATTCGGATTGTTTTTGTTGCCATTGTTTTTTTCCTTTAGATAACCCATACCGTGACAATAGAAATTCTGTCATAAATCATGAAATGTTGTAAAGCCAAGGCGCAAATTTATTGTCGATGATCCTATGATCAAGCCACTCTATAAACATTTTCATTGTAGTGAATTGTTTTTCCCTTTGATCGGATTAGCAGTTTTCTTGTCAAAATTGTGGTCAGTCTCATTACGGTAGGCAACCAACTCATTTGATATATTATTCTGTAAAATGTCTCTTTTCTGTTCATTTAATCTTTTATGTGGATTCCTGATGTTTCTCCTATGTAGCTTTTGTGACAATTATTACAGGCAATCGTGTAAACTCCTACCTCCGGTTTTAACCTATTATTTTGTTTAGTACTGACTAAGTCTTGTTTGGAATGTAGTAGTAACAAATTCTAGGCTGAATTTAAGTTCTTTTAAATTTTAGATGTGATAGAATTTGTTGGTAGGACAATATTTTTTTTATTCATTGGGTTTGTTTGAACTGTTTATCAATTTTGGAATATTTCATTAGCTTTAGTCCTACCAATTAACTCTATCACATCTACAACGCAAAAGAATATATCTATGTGCGTATCGACTCGGAAAGCTAAGTTTCTCGTCTTACCCCCTCCACGATACGGTATAAAAGAAGGCGAGCTTCTTTGGATTCGTACTACATATGCTCCAATTACTTTTTCACGCACACCTCAAAACTGAAAAGGGATTTCTGCTGCTAATACAACAAAGGTACTTCAAAACTTTTAAGTAGAATGTGCAAAATTAAAATGTGATATATGTCCATATTTCTGAATTCTGTTCTGATTTACAAGGATGAACAGTGGACCAAAAAGTCTTGCAACAACAATTTTGACATTTCAATGGGTTCTTTGGATTCTGCTAGAGCTTCTGACCTGGTTGGATTATTTATTTTGTATAATTCAAGGGCCTTTGATTGTCTAGATTCAGATAGTGTAGGATTGTATAGAGATGATGGATTATTAGTTGTTAAAAACTCCACTAAAATTAAGGTAGACCGTATTAGGAAAATGATCCATAGGGTATTTAAGGATTTAGGTCTTAGGACAATAGTTACTACTAATGTTAGACAAGTGGATTTTCTAGATGTCACCCTAGACCTTGCTAACAACACATTCCAACCATATGTGAAGGTTAATTCTAACCCAATATACGTGCATCCAAATTCCAACCATCCCCCTTCAGTTATCAAACACATACCATCTTCCATTGGATTTAGAATTAGCGCTAACTCTTCTAACAAGAATGTTTTTAATAAACATCGTGAGTTTTACAATTCTGCACTCAAAAATAGTGGATACGAAAATACCACTATTCAATATATAAACCCTGTTAATTGCAACCATAATAAGAAAAGAAGATCTAGAAAGATCATTTGGTTCACTCCCCCTTTCAATATAATGGTTAAAACTAAATTAGGACGTACATTTCTAAACCTCATCAAGAAACATTTCCCCAACCCCTAAACTAACCTACTTAGTAAAATATTTAATCCTAATACCCTTAAATTAAGCTATAGTTGTTCTGATAACCTGGAGAAAATAATTAAAAAACATAACAACTTAGTCTTTAACAAGTATAGGGATTCAAAAGGCTTGACTACTCAACAGGTTACTAATTGCAATACTAAATATAATAACACAAATAACAACTTATGTAATTGTAGGAATATCAATCCGAATAATTGTCCACTACAAAATAACTGTGGGATTACTTCTGTAGTCTTAGTACTATTTCAACAATTGAAAATCCAAATATAAAGAAATTTTACATTGGTAGCACCATGGAAACATTCAAGGAACGCTGGCGGAGGCATATGCAATCCTTTAATCACAGCGAATATAGGTATGTGACTTCATTATCCAAGTATTTTTGGAATCTAAAAGAAAAGAACAAAACACCTACGGTTAAATGGAGTTTGGTTAAGAAAGCTCGGGCATGTAACTCCCTATATGCCCCATGTTACCATGCCTTAACGAAAAATGTTAAATTATTAGATTTAAAAACAAGGCTGATCTCTTAAATCAAAGATATGAACTTACAGTTAATTGTATACACCGTTATAAATTTAACTTAGTGTAGGGGTCGTATACTTTAAATGATAATGATATGTCACTGTAATTTTAATAAATTAGTATTTTTATTGCATGATGGTCATACTGACGATATAAATGTGTATTGTTTACCTACATAGTGTTATTCGTGTTGGTGTATATGTGTATATATTTATTTATGTGTAGGTTAGCGTGTTTGCACTGAGGAATGTGTAGGTTTGAATATAAGTTTATTTATATGTAGGTTTGTTTATTTTTGTTTATATATATATATATATATATATATATGTATGAGTGTGTGTGTATATGTGTATATATGTGTGTGTATATACATATATAAGGTGGGAGTGTATGGAAGATAAGAGAAAAGATTAAAAATGTTGATGTATATGTTTATGTGTATGTATTTGTGTATGTGCGTGTGTATATATATATATATATATATATATATATATATATATATATATATATATATATATATATATATATGAACACCTCGAGGCAGTATAATGGTTGGCAAGCTTGGTTCGCTAGATCAATTGCGACTGACTAGTGAGTCAGTTCCTCACTGGGTGCCCCCTAATTTCCGCTTTGTGCCACTATATATTTGTATATATGTGTGTATATATATATATATATATATATATATATATATATATATATATGTATGTGTGTGTTTTGTGTGCATGTATGTATATATATATATGTATATATCTGTATGTATCCTATTTTATTGTGTATGTAAATTTATATTTACGTATATTTCTGTTTGTATGAATGTGTTTATATATTTATGTTAGGGTATATGTATATTGGTGTGTGCAGGTATTTGGATGTATGTTTATGTATGTATATGTATGTACGTTTATATATGTATTTAGTTGAATGTTGTTGTATTTATATGTATGCACGTATATATTGGTACTTGTTATTATAGATAGATATATTTATGTATATGTTTATATGAAGATATGTATGTATGTATATATATATGTATGTTTGTGGGTGCATATATGTGTGTTGACACCTATTATATATGAGATTGTGTGTATGTGTAGGTATGGAAACTTTGGTATGTCATTACTGCCACAGTAGTTAGTCTATGTGTGTATATATGTTCATATATGTATTGGTGCATGTATTTATATTGGTGCATATATTTATATATGTGAGTATGTGTGCATAGAAATGTGTGTATATATGTGTGTATATATGTTTATATGTATGTACGTGTATGTGTACTTGTTATCATAGATATGTGTATGTGCGTATATGTTTATGTTTATATATTTATATGTATGTATTTGTGTGTGTATATGTATGTATATATATGTATATGTATGTATATATATATGTATATGTGTGTATGTATATGTGTGTTAATTTGTGTTTGCTGCCGCGTGTATATATGTGTATATATGTATATACGTATGACAGTACACTTATTTCTGTGGGTTTCTTTATCCTCTTTTTCTTCGCCTAATGAAACTATTATCAACTTATATGATTAAAATATATTGTTATTTATTTATTTATTTGTGGTTTTGGAATTTTGTGACGTCGTCCCCCCTGGTTGCAGCGTCGACTGTGTCGTTCGATCCCGTTCGCGACGCCAGCTGTTCGCTCCTCGCTGCTCCAAGTGTGACGTTCTAACCCTTTGGTTAGATGAATACCAGCCTCGTCGTTCCCAACCCGCTTCCAACGCCTGGTTACCAGGGTAACTACACTGATCTCCGGTCTGTCTACCCACGTTGTGATTAGATCTTAGACAGACGGGATCAAACAGGGATTGGGCCGTATGCAAGCTGAGTCCAACGGGGTGATAACACACAAGATAAATAAAACTCACAAGGTCAAAAATATTGAAGAAAAGGTAACAACTTTTTATATCTAATTGTTCGTTACACAAGATTATTCCTACCTCCCGACCCGTTCTGTGGACCGTGACACCAAGCTTCTACCATACAACTTTAAGGCTTCGAGTTGCCTGCTCACTAGAAATTTGCATTTCGGGGTGTGGTTTGGTTTCAACACTGCGCGCTGATCTCTGCCTGTCGTTCACGGCTGATTTCCCTCGCCGTCCGTGGCTGCAACTAACTCTCTCTTCAGAGTCTGAATTATTGTTCACTCATCTCTGCCGTCAGTGCGCGAATTAACTTCTTCTCTTCGGCTTCGGTTGGACGAGCTTATTCACTTCGGCTTGGGTTGGACGAATTTATTCACTTCGACTTGGGTTGGACGAATTTCTCACTTCGACTTTGGTTGGATGAATTTCTCTTCTTAGGCCAAACGAACCGGCCTTTCTTGCCCGCAAAGGGGCGAATGAACCGGGCCCGCAGCCCGCGCTCAAACTCCCTCGCCGTCCGCGGCGCAGCTGCAACTGATCTCTGTCGGTTGGGGTCCTGCTTTTATTGAGGCAGTCAAAAACTGGGGTGGGTCTGTGGGCACCAGGGTTTTCTTGATAATCCTAAATACGTATTATTTCTGATTAGGGATCTTCCACCCTCGGTAACTTACTTTCATTCCTACTTCCTTACTGTGCCTCGCGGGGGGGGCGTATACCCGCTTCCCCTGGTCCTTCGTATGTCAGGTGACTGCTCTCGACCAATGAGGTCCTGGTCGGGCATCTTTCCTCCTCCCTCGCACATCATGTGACCGCCTTCGGTCAATGAGACTCTGGTCGGTATCTTTCCTCCTTCCTTCGTGACGTCTTTAATCGGGCGTGGACAATCCGTGGCTTTGTTCTGGGGGAGAAACACCTTGCTTAAAAAAACAAAAATTTAATTTGTCCTTCTCGTATGTGACCGAAATGACGATCCCGGTTTCTTTTACACGCGGTATTTGTCAAACATCCTATCGCTAATTAGATACGATCTAAGAAAGGGATTTCTTAGACCTGTCGGCGTTTCTCTGAACGCAACAAAATATTTCATTCTCCTCCGGCCGATAATAAAAATCTGTATTATCTCAAAAAGCGACATCACCTTGGGTGGCTTTTTCCAACTCTAGAAATTGCCTGGCTTTTCGTATTAATGGTTTTGTTTTCATATCCTTAGATACACTTCCCCACCCCCTTAGACTTTTACTATCATATTTTTTCCATTGTCTCTAAACTTTATTTCTTCAACCAAATTGATAACAAACTTCCATCCTCCGCGGACACGGAAGTAGGTCAGGTGCTTGACCTGATATTTTTGACATCTGATATGTGCCAGTCGAGCGTGTGTGTTTTCGCTTACGACCTGGTTTCGTATTATTTATTTTTCTCCTTTCTTTCCTCTTCCTCTTCTTTTCTTTCTTTCTCCCAGATCGCCTGAACGCAATTAAAGAATTATTCTCAACCCAAATATTTTTCAGCTCTAAATAATTATCAAATGGTTGACAAACCGAAAAAAACAAATCATATATTTATGAATATCTCTTTTCAGTTTTCTAATTATGCATGGTGCCACAATTTTCGTTTTAATATATTAAATAATATTATTTTTAACCATTTTTATCTTTGTATATTTGCTCGCTTAATTTATATTTTAATAAGTGGTTAGCATTTATTTAATGATACTTTAAGTCTTAAATATTTATTGGTTGTGGTATCTGATTGTCTAGGTCATTGTCTGTGGATGTGTGTACATGTATTTATCGGTGTCTATGTGTATGTAGAGTGCATTCACATTTAATTGTGTGTGTGTGTATAGGTGTTGGTTTCCACGTTTCCTTTTTTCATAAAGTGCTGTGGAGATGTTCCTGTCTCGTCGCTTTTTTGTATGTATATATATCTAAATATGTCTGGGTGCTCATGTATTATAATCTGATTGTGTTTTTGTTGTTTTGCGCGTGAGTTTAAGACCACATTCACACACTTTAGAATAAAAAATATATATACATGTATTATCAAATGACCGGATATATTGTAGCGTCATGTCGAACGTAATTTCAACGAAGAAATAAATTGAATAACATATGTATTTTTTCCTTTCTCAATAATTTTGTAGTTTTTAAACTTAATAGTGATTAAATTTGGATTTTAAAATTGGTAGTTTTTAATTTTAATATTAAATTTTATCATATAATTTTATAATTATTGGTTAGTATAAATTATTTTTAATATTACCCGTATTTTAAAGATCTGAATAGCTATTATAACATGATTTCGTTGTCAAGCTTTTGAATCTTCCTATACTTGGATTTTGATTGGTTATTCTAGCTTTTGTAACAATGTTTCCCCCTAGTGAAGGATCGTTAATTAATTTGAAACTTTTAAAATCATTTATTTTATCTTCAACATCATCACTTGATAAGACACCGAGGGTGTTGAAACAAAATGGCTATTTTTGTAGTGATTTTATAACATACTTATGTTATAAATTTTTTTTATAAATAATAATTATATATATATATATATGTGTGTGTGTGTGTGTGTGTGTGCGTGTGTTTATGAATGATTTCAATTTAAAATTTAGAAGCTATCAATGTTAAGTCTTCTGAAATGTATTTCAATTTGCAGAATCAATATCATATTATTTTTACCTGATATATCAAGATTTTAAAGATGAAGAAATTATTCAAAAGAAATAATAATAAAAAAATAATTTCCAAATGATACCAAAGATGCAAACTATTAGTAAATTGACTTTGAATTTCAGTTAAGAAGACGAGTGAAGCCAGCCAAAAGCTCTGAACCTTACCAACATTGACAGGAACACAGTTACTATATACATTTAACATCAAGAAACAGAAAATAATCCATCTTCAAGAAAATAATTGATGGAAAGTATAAGAGTTTGCCTGTTACCTTTGATTAAACTTGAATATATGTATGTATGTGTGAAGCATTACACACACACACACACACACACACACACATATATATATATATATATATATATATAGAGAGAGAGAGAGAGAGAGAGAGAGAGAAACCTATACCCACAGAAAAAGAAAATAGGCTTAAATAGATAGGATGTGATTTAGGAGACACTTTCAGGCAACATTTTAACAAAAGAAAAAACGTTGATGCTTAGAACAAAATAATCAATGACACATTGATAAATAGCGAATGAATATATATATATATATATAAATATATATAGCGAATGAATATATATATATATATATATATATATATATATATATATATATATATATATTAAGTTGGTGCACAAATAATGTCGTTTTTGAGGTTCAACAAAGTCAAATACGACATTATTTTTGCACCAACTTAATATATATATATGGAAAAAGAGAGAATATTTATGAATTTGGGTAAATTGCAAAAAATAAATAAATAAATAAAATTTACAAATTTTGGAAAATCCCAGCGTCTCTCGTTCCTGCGCATGTGTAGACAACAACAACGGTAACGAACGGATGAAACGCATTATCACAACTTTATCCAATTTGTCATAAATCTTTTCTTTCATATATATATATATATATATATATATATATATATATATATATATATATATACACTGTATCTAATGTCTATCATATATTGCAGTATATCTATTATTATCCTTTTGTAATTATTATTTCTCACACTTTTTTCTTGAATATAAAATTAAAATCTTTCCTCTTCTTTATCGATTTGGAAATAAGGGAAAATTGATTTTCACAAAATAAACTGCCAGCATGAACTTTTCAAACACGAAAATGCATTAATTCCGATAGGCGTAAAACTTTTTTCGTGTCTTTCTGTATTGACCAAACGAATGGGATAGAAAGTCACCATGTTTGTCATTAGCGTGGAATTCAATATCCTACAAATAAAAATCATAAATATGTTTTTTTTACCTTTGGACACAAATTTTAAAAACAAATACGAATATTTTTTTCCAATTTATTCCAATAATCCAAGCGGCTTTAAGTGTTTTAAATGAAACTATAAAATATTTACTTGCCACTGCTAATGACGTGTTATATGTTTGTATTGGAAGAAAGAAATTTAAATAAACTAGAAAATCATATATGTTTCTTAAATTGCATTTTCATGCCTAAAATGCTCGCATATCTCACATTTTCGTTTATTTGTTTAGTTTTCCAGAAAATCTTTTCTTCATTGGAATCTCTATGGATGTCATTTGCGTCAAACATGAAATTTGATGAAACAATTTTCTTACCTCCTATTTGGCATGTGTGTCGTATTACATTGAAATTATATTTGGGATAAATTCTTATAAAAGTGAAACAATTTTAGCAGAAGACCGATACCTACAAGGCTCCGAATAAGGAAGTCAGTGAGTATTTCTTCGAACAGTAAGCATGTTTATTGAGAAAGAAGACATCATAAGAGATTTGTTAGTTTTTAAAACGTAATCTTTTGAACGTTTTTCTTATAGTTTTAATTAATCGTTTTCACAATAATGATTTGTTCCTGAATAAATAAAATAATGTTTCAGGAATTTATTTAGAGTTCCGTAGAAATAAACGTGAATCTAATCTGATGACAAAACCATGCTGCATTTAATGGAAAGCAATATAACCCACCTTGAATAATTTATATGGGCCTCCACTTCGACTGACTTGGTGTGATGCTTAGCATGTTTGTCTCGCTAAATTAATTACGATTTAGTATTCAGTTTGCTCCTCACTCGGTGCTCCCTACTTTCAGCCTTGTGCCACATCTAAGCTATGCATAGCAAATGATAACTCTCTACACTTTCCTGTCATTGGGGCTAATAGCAAGATTTGTCATTTTGCAATCTCTTCTAATTTTGGTATTAAAAAATTGATTTCACTTTTGGCATGGTATTTTATTATGCAATTGAATTGTTTATCACATTGGAAGCACGAACGCACACACAAACTAAACGGATGTGGCCTGATGATTGTATTTAGCATGAAATAGAGGGCCTATTTCTGATATTGAGCACACATACTTTATCCCATACATATAGAATACTTTAAAATTATATTTCTTCATATATATATATATATATATATATATATATATATATATGACGTCACACATTATGAAATGAACAAAGTCCGACAATTATTTTATAAAAAAGAATGTATAAACATAAAAATGTCTCAAAAATATATATATAAACCTCAATATAATAATTAAAATTAAATTGAATTAAAGTATCAAGCCCTGTTTCATCCTCAAGCGAAAATTTAAAATTAATTTCTCAATACTTACTCAGAAGAAGTACACACCGTCTTCCTTCTTAGGAGCCTTGTGTTATCGTTTGGAATAGGTATCAGTCTTCTGCTAAAATACTTTCGCTTTTATAAGAATTTATCCCAAATATAATTTCAATATAAAACGACACACATGCCAAATAGATGGTAAGAAAATAGTTTCATCAAATTTCCTAAATTTTTCATCAGAGAAAAATCCAAAAATTTAATTAAACGTTTTCATTGGGTAGGCAATGATAGGGATGATGCTAAAGAGAAGCAGTTCGAGAAGTTCTTAAGTTTCCATTAAGCCAAATGGCAGTGTTCATTTGTGCTTGTTTTGCTATACTTGTCTATGCAGATAAATCTATAGTAATATATAATGAATCCACGGCAAGAGAGACTGCTGAAATGATTTTGTAAACTTATTCTCCAAAATATGTTTTTATTTGTGAACAACACACGGGGAAAAGGAATTCATTTTGCAGTAAACATTGTTGTGAATATATTTTGCATTAAAATAAAATTCGAAAAGAAATATTGTAGAAAAAAGCAAAGGTCAAAAGAAAATATAATATTATAGAGAAACCGTTGGTTATTTTTTTTTTTGGGGGGGGGGTTGTATTTATTTTGTATTAATGCTTAATTCATTAATATTTTTTTTGTTTTTTTAAATATATTGTGTTATTAGATTTTTGTATAAAAAGAGAAAAACAAGCTGTTTATGTATTTTTAGACGGTCTTAACATGTTTCAGATTAAAAAGACATGAATTGTATATAAACCAAAATTGGGCTGTTAGAAATTAGCCTGAAATGTGACATGTGGGGCCGTATATATTAGTTTCACCGTTGGGCCACTGGATCGCTTTTCATTTATAATGGTTTATTGTGCAGAGGAAAATGATATCACGAGAATTAACCTTTCATATTTCACGTTTTAATCCACTTGATCATTTCTCAATGGCCAGAGCGTGTACGTGCATGTCCGATCTCGGACCCCTCCTTCGAAAGTGAACGTTACACTCTTGTTCGGTATATTGTAGAGACTTTACCCTCGTCGCTGGGGTTATTGTTTATATATCTACATCTGGCATTATTTTTTTCAACACTTTCGAGCCCCTTGTAGCTAGTCCAGTCACGTGATTATTCACGTGTCAACTGGAAATTCACCTAGGTTTAATCGTGCACCTGCTTTGCTCCGGCATCTCATAGGCTGAGAATTATGTACTTCATCTTGCTTAGGGTGAGATGATTTTTTTTTAAAAAAATTTGAACTTGCCTAGTCCATAATGAATCTACTTAGACCCAATTCAAACTTGCTTATTTCATCATGAATTTGTTTCGTTCCAAATCAAACTTGCTTATTTGATTTTGAATTTGCTACGTCCCATTCTGAACTTGGCTATTTTATTTTGAAATTGCTTAGTCCCAAAATGGCTTTGATCAGTCCTAAATTGAACTTGAAATGGTATACATATCCTTACAAAATGGATTTCTGCCATTCTGCCCTTACAATAACCTAATTCAGTCACATTCTATTTTGAGTAAGTCTAACGCCTTAGATTAAGTGAACAATATTATAACACAATATGAATGAACTTTTTGAAGCAGTTGCCTAAGAAATGAAAGGTTACAGTTAATATGCGGTATAGAAAGAGACGTTGAGGTTTGAGAGATCCAAGTAGTTTGGTCCATCCGTCTAAATGACAACCTGGGGAAGCTTTCCGTAATTAAGGGTTCTCGGAAAATGATTAAAGATTTTTCGTCATGGTTCCCTGGTGATAAAAAAAAGGAAAAAAAAAACAACTAAGATTCAACTTCATGTCGGCATTCTTCCGGTATAATTTCTTTTCGCTGAAATGATTGGAGACACAGATTTCATTTTTGCACATCTGCCAATAATGTTTTTGTTAAATTAACACAATATAGAGGATGGCGAATGTCAGTGTGCTAAACAGCTAATGACACAAGGTCTGATCTTACTGACCTTTTCGAAATAGTATATCCGCCTGCAAATGCATAATTACATCTACGCGGATGAAAATCACAAAGAAACTGAATAAAGCAATAGAATGAGATAAGAAGAAGAAATCGTAATATAAAAGAAGAAAATAAAGAGAATCCTTATGGGAAAGACAAAGAGGTGGGAAAAAAAGAATAATAGTTCTGGGATACGAAAAAGAAGACAAAAAAGAAGAAAAACTAAGGAAGAAGATGAAAAGTAGAAAGCAAGAAGAAGAGAAAGAGAATAAACAAGGAAGAGGAAATCAAAATAAAGAAATAATAATAATAATAAAGATGATGATGATAATGATGATGATGATGGCGATGGTGATGATGATGATGATGGGGATGATGATGATGAAGGGGAGGTGAAATATAAGTAGGGAGGAATGAGGAAAAAAGAAAAGAAGAAGAATAAAGAGGAGGAGATATGAGTATGATAGGAGAAAAAGAGAAAAGAAAGATACAAGAATGATAAAGAAAAAGAAAGACGATGGCAAAAATGGAAAGAAGTAAAAATAAGAAAGAAAATTAAAGAAAGGTAAAATCAATTGGAAGAAAAGAAAAAAGAAGAAAATTAAGACCGTGATGGGATATGGAGGGGAAAAGACATGAAAAAATATCTCTTACTCAAACGGATATTGTTTCTGGAATCTGTTTCTGTGTTATACCGTATTATATATTCCATATTTTGGAATTGTTCATCAAACGAAGGAGAGAATGAAAGAAAGAATGACTTAAAGAAACAATGAATGGAAGAAAGAATAAATAATAAATTGAATAAATAGTCTAGAAAATAAATGAATGAAAGAATAAATAAAAGAAGGAATAGGTAAAGTTACTGGTCAAACAACATCATGAATGGAATAATTAAGGGTCTAACCAAACGAAAGAATGATGGACATGATTCCTGAAATAAAAACTGGACTGAATGAATAAATAAATGGATGGCTGTGTGGATTATAGAAACAATGTACTGATGAAGGAATGAATAAACGAACGATAGAATGAATTCTAGAAAAATGGAATAAATGAAGTAAGGAAAGAATTAATCAACAAATATAGTCTGAATGAAAAAGTGAATGAACGATCGTAAGAATGAATGATAAAATTAATGAATAGGTAAACCAAAGAATATGTGAAAGAATGGACAAGAATGATTAAATAAACAAATGAACAAGAGAATGAATAGACAACAGAATAGTGGAATGCATGATTAAATGAACGTACGATCGAAGGAATGTTTGAGAAACAACGAATGAAAGAACAAAGGAAAGATATAAAGTCAATACGAATGTAGAATTTAAAGACAACGAAGAAAGGAATCTAGTCTATGTGGAGTGTACTTAAATATCCTCCATTCCATTAGTGCGACATTCCTACGGCCCGTGTTTCGCTAAAATCTTCTTTAGTCTTGATCGATATTTGCAATATATGCAAATCCCCGAGGAAACTGTATTACTTTTCATTCATAAACCTGAACCATTTCTCATGTTTTATTAGTAATCATGGATCAAATGACAATAAATTCAGAGTAAATTGGTCGCTGAGTGTTAGTCTCTGTGTTACTTTTCTAAAATCAAAGAGCGGAGGTTCATTGATTAATGAGAAATTGTCTGATAAAAAAAAAAATGCCACTGCCTGTTGCCCACCACGTTGTTTGGTAATGTTTATCAAGTTAATCACATCAATCAATTCTAATGAGTAGAGAGTTCAATTCCCAATGGGTTTTCAATATTTAGAGACTTGTGTCAAATCAAAAAGAAAGTTTCATGAGCAGAATGTTTGACCATTCCAGAAAATATTATTTCAATAACAATATATTAATGTGTTTCTAGGATAACTATAACATTTCAAGTTCAATTTGGGACTAATCAAAGTCATTTTGGGACACAGCAAATTCGAAATGAAATATCCAAGTTCAGAATGGGACGTAGCCAATTCGAAAAGAAATAGCCAAGTTCAGAATGGGACTGAGCCAATTCGAAATGGAATGGCCAAGTTCAAATTCACAATGAAATAAGGAAGTTTGAATTGTAGCTAAGCATGGGAAAATGTTTCGAACTTATCTGCGCGTTTCAATAAACAAATATCATGGATCAAAAAATCAATTGGGAGGAAATTCAGATAATTAAAAGTCGGAGCGTAACGTTGAGTCGATTTTACTATCAATTCCTTAGAAAGGGCTATACTTGAACGGATAAATTTGTGTCAATGTTAGAATTTCTGGAACGTTCACTGGTAAGACAATCATAGAGAAGAAAGTAACAGAGGGGTAGACTGTATGTAGTGTTAAAAAGAGATAATAAGAGAGTTATTCAAAATGAAATGAATTGTGGGACAACAGAAAAAAGTCCTAAGGAAAAGCAGCAAGGAAGTACTGAATCATATATCAAGACAGAGTTTGAAAAAAAGATAGGTATAATGAGAGATTTTAAGCGATGGAATTTGAATCCAAATCATACACCTTTCATGAATTTTTTTGGTTTATTGATTGCTCCTAGAAGATAAAATATTTCAACAGTAAAGTTTAGATTAATTAGAATTTATAATTATTTTATCATATTTAATTGTAAAGTCTTTTTAGCAAAACAATTGCTCAGTCCCAAATTGAATTTGCCTAATACATTCTGGACTTGCAAAGTCCCAAATCAAATTTGCATATTCCATTTTGAATTTGACTATTTCATTTTGAATTTGCCATATCCCAATTTGAATTTGACTATTCCTTTTTGAACTTGGCTATTTCATTATGAACTTGCTTAGTCCCAAACTGAACCTAAAATTGTATAGTTCATTTCTTTGAATAAAGAATCAAATTCAAGATAAATTTATCAACTGACGATGTGAAATTTAAGTTAGAACCTCAAAGGTTTTCAGGAGAAAAGTAGTGACGAAAAGGCGCTTAAACTCAACATTAACGAATATTACATTATTGTCCCTATCACTCTATAAACCTACTTATGTCGTATACAAGAGTTAGACATGTGGGGTACGCTCAAGTAGATACCTACTTTGTTTAGTCTAGCCCAATGCTGGGTCTAAGACATTAAATGTCATAGACAATAATTTGCTAACCATTCTAAAAAAGTATTTGAATATGATTTTCTTTCCTGACATAAGGAAAGATTATTTTAGCATCCAAGGGAGGAATTAAATATGAAATCGTTTGCGTTACTAAACACTTAAACTTTGTTGTCTCGTACAAAACAACAACAAAATATACAGATGAGAGGATCGGTAGTAAACCGTTTAATTTTATTTTACAGATTTTCAGATTGGTATCCTCATCTTTGTAGTTTTTACAATTACTTTTTGGTAAAGACGTAATCTTTCCGCTTTCGTAGGTGAGTTGTGTATAGAATTTCCTTAATTATATTTTATCTTTCAAAATGATAACAGAATTGAGGCGTGATCACAAGAGTGAGTGTCAAAGTCTTGTCTTAACGAGATAGCAAGCAAGATAGCACGGAATAATTTAAGTTTATCAACAAACTGGTTTTACGTTGAAGTTACTGGGGATCAGGAAAAGAGTAACAAAGTTTCAACAATTTCAAAGTGGTTTCTTCTCTATGGTTGTGAGACCTGGCCACTGCGCAGAGATGATCTTCATAAGCCTGAAGTCTTCGATCCCTACTGCCTCCGCCGTATCCTGCGCGTGCGCCTCTCCGACCGGGTCCCCAACTCGTCCATCCGCGCCAGATGCAACATTCTGGGCCTGGAAGGAACTCTGCTTAACAGGGGACTCCGGTGGTTCGGCCACGTGCTGCGGAGGTCTGGTGATGAGTTCGTCCGTAAACTGGTGGCGCCAAACGCAACCACCGGTTCGAGGAAGCGCCGAGGTGGTCAACTCAAGACGTGGCTCGCAACGGTCAAAGCAGATATGGAACTCATATCCGGTCCTCGCGTTTTCGGGGTCCGACGCTAGAATCGCGAATGGCAGGCGATCATGCCGTCGATTCTGCTGCCGATCCATATAAGAAGTATGTCTGGGTAACAACAATAATTTCATAAATGTTCATTACTTGAGGCATATATATGGAATTATGTATATAACTTTTTCAGATTTTATGGTAAATAAAGCAGAAATAATTTATAATAAAACTACAAGGATTATCGAATGAAAGACAATAAATTAATGTATAATAAATCACATATGTGAAGAGAAAGAACACACCAGAAACTCACTGCTCAAGATAATAAATAAAAAATAAATCTGGAATGCCATATATAAATAAATACACTTATAGAAATAAATGTAGCTCTGATTCATTAAAACTTTGGAATACTTAATGTAGGGAAATACTTTTGGGGGGATATTCAATGCTTGTTCCCATTGGTTAAATTGATCAATTGTCTTTTACTTTTCAAACAAATGGTTCTGTTTTTGGTTTGTTACTTGGAAAAAGTATAATAGTAATTTTTGGTCCTTATTCATGCGTCTGTTCATATGTGTGGGAAGGAAATGATTATTATGACATTATTGGTTTTCAATTGAAGAGCTCTAATCCCTGCAAAGGTTTACGGCATTTTTGCAAATGGCACGAATTGATCGTTTTGCTATCAAGTTGTTTGTTTGATCCAAGTCAAATCGATAACCTCATCAAAATCTCTTCAGAGACAATGCCTTGCCATCTCCGATCAATCGGATTGTTTCATTGGGTCACGTCCAGCGCCTGTCGAACCTACTTGGCAATAGCTTTTATTATTTCTTTCTTTCGTCCTTTCTTTCTTATTTTAGCTAATTCTCTATTTCTTTTGCTCATTTTTCCTAACGCTGCTTTTCAATCTTATTTCTTTCTTATTTTTTGCAAGCTTTCCTTGTTTCTTTTTATCCCTTTCTTTCTTTTTATTTTCTTTTTTTCTAAATTCCAGTTGATTTTTTCCCGTTTTTCCCTCTCTTTTTTCTTCTTTTTCAGCTGCTCACTGTTTCCTTTCCTTTCCATTTTGTGTGTTTTATTCTTTATCAAACATAATGTTTATTTTTATTTCAAATTTTCTTTCTCTTTTTCGAATTTTTATTCATTTTCTTTCAACGGTTTAGTTTTTTTAAATATTTTCCTCTTGATTTTATCATTCCATTTTTTCTTTCTTTGTTTCTTTCTAAAATGGTAGTCTACAATGATAGCTCTTATTCGTCATTTCTCTTTCAATTTTTCCCTCTCGATTTCACCATTTTTTATATTTTTGCATCTGTCTGATATTCCTACATTCGTTTTGGCCTGCATTATTTCCATTGATATCATCTGCTATACTCCAATCTTTGTCTGTAGCCAAGCCAGGAACCTGATTCTTATAAATATCTACAACGTTTCTTCGAAGACTGGCACATGAGCAGAAAGAGACGAAAGGAAGATCGCATTACAAGAATGGCTAACATCCCAACATCCTGAAATTCTGCGCTCTAAAAGTTGCCTTCTATCAGGTCATATATTGGGCGAGTCATTAATCGTTGTTCTCTGACTCTAGTCTAAAAGCGTTTAGTTTTAACTAACTTTATTCTTAAAGCTAACATTTGTAGGTACTAGTGTTATAATAGGCTACCTTTTAAAATACAAATGGAACACCTGGCATATTTTTCTTTCTTGATTTTCACAATATTATCCGTAATATAAAAACATACTCAATTGTGCATTCACTCAACTTGAGGTTAACATATTACTATACATCAGTCACTGAATTTATATTAAATAAGATTAACTCCTTCGCAAAGGTGAGTAAATTGTCACCATTTTATTTTATTTTTAATTTCGCGCATTCGCGTTGTTTGTTTTTGATGTTGTCGGCTGCACAGAATAGTAGACTCAGTTGGCTACCGTCTGTGAGAAAAAGAGCACAATGGCACAATTCACTCTGCCAATAATTTTGAAATGGCATGTTGTACTGTTTGGCATTCGAGCCAGAAGCTCCAATACGAGCATTTTAGAGTGTTTGAGTGTCGAAATGACAATGTAGAGGATTAGGAAAAAGTGTAATATTGATTACGAATGTGTTTGGAGTGAACACTTGTGATGACGACGTTATGCTTTTGTTCATCTTCCTACACGGCCTCAGACTCAAAACTGAGGTCTACATCAAGTGGCTTGGGGAGGTAGTGCTGCTGGGTCAAAAGGGTGACTGCTGGAAGTCTGGCAGCAAGAATCTGCACCATACCACACAAACTGGAGATCCCAGTGATGACTGTCATGCAATTTCTGCGACCACATCGCCTCTTACGAGTGGCCACCTAACTCCCCAGACCTCCACATACTTGATTATCATATATGAAGTGCAGTTGAGCGAGAGACCAACAAAACACCTTGTAACACCAAAGATGAACTCAAGGCAAGGATTATGGCAACATCCTTCAACTTATAAAGAATACCATTTAGAATAGTTTCAGGAGATTCTGAAATCATCTGGAGGCTGTGGTTGAAGCCAATGGCGATATTATTGAATAAATTTAATCTTTAATATTTCAAGATATTTTTGTTTCATTTTGGTAAATATATCTGTTAAAATGAAATATGAATTTTATTTTCATTTTTGCGTAATTTAGACGACAATTTAACTATCGCACCCGTATACTACATAATCTAGCTGACATAATTACGACATTAATGCCTATCATTCCATTTCATACGAAAAGAAGTTAACACTTTTAGGTATAAATCAATAGAAACATTAGAAAAAATTGTAAAAAGAAGAAAAGAAGAAAGAAAAAGGAGTAGACTAATCGAGAAAACACAAGGTCAGTAACAGATTAGCCTAGTGGCAGAGAAGATAAGCAAAACTCCATTCATCCAACTAGGGTTTCAGGATTTATATCATTTCGTTATCTGTGTATTTCCTAGCAAACGAAGCGCAAAAATTGTAACAGATCACCTAATAATTATAAAACACACTTGAAACTTAGTACAGTTCGATAACAAAGTCAACATGGTTAAAGAAGGACACTGAATGAACCTTTGATACAACGTAGAAAAGCTATGACGAAGCATAAATTGGTTGTAATAAGCACATTTAAAGTAAAACCACTCGCAGCGTAATGGATATTATCTTCATAGAATTAACGTGAGTAGCTTTTATCCAAAGACGAGACTCTATAATTAGTTCAAGAAAATTTAGAAAGGAACTGTCAATGGAAATTCCGTTCTTTCAAATCAAAGATTCTTCTCAAACACTTTAAATATATTTAATAATATTTGCCAATTGCTATTTATTTATAATAATCAAAGTGAAAGATTTTCTTAGTTTTGTTTCGTTAGGAAATTCACATGACAAATTAAAAGAATATCTGCTTCCGGTATGTAAATTTTCTCTTTGCAGATACTTTCTTCCAGTGATCTTAACCATAAATCTATTACTCACTGACTAATTCCTTAGATGGAGATATTTTTGTAAGCGCCTTAAGTAATGCTCACGTTCACTTCTAATTCTTTTAAAAGGAGTTTTAAAAAAAGAACACGAAGCAGAAACCACAGAAAAGTTAAACGTCTAATAAAATTACGTATTACCAAATATAAAAGACGAAGCAGCAAAGAACATGAAGTAAAGAAATAATAATAATAATCATAATAATAATAATAATAATAGAGAACCAGCTTGGAAAACCAAACTGATTCGAGAAATACAACAAATCAGATGTGAGCTTTCTATATTAGATGAGCTCACCAGAAACCCTAATATTTCCACACGTAAATTCAAAAAGATCAAGCGGAAATATAACATTAAATCCCTAATCGATATTCCATCAATCAAGGAAATGCTGAAGCAGAAACTTCAGCTGAAGGCGCAGAGAACAAGACGATACGAAAAACGTTGTAGGTTCTATCGCCAAAATAAAATATTCCGAACAGATCTTGAGAAATTTTACAGGGAAATTGGAAAAACACCTATACATGTCGAAAGGCCACCGTCGGTTGATAATGTACAGACATTCTGGGAAAATATCTGGAGCAGCCCAAAGGAGTATAACCCAAATGCAGAGTGGATACGGCGTGAAGAAGAACGAATGCTGGATACACCTCTGCAAGAATGGAAAAATATATCCACAGATGATGTTAGGCAAGCTCTAACGAAATCCCAAAAGTGGAAATCCCCAGGAAGTGACAAGTTGCCCAATTTCTGGCTGTATCATCTCACATCTACCCATGAAATTCTTGCAAAAACATTATCAACGCCTGTAAATAATCCCTATAAAACCCCGGAATAGATTACTGAAGGTACGACATACCTCATACCAAAAACAACTGAAACAGACGACCCGAAAAATTATAGAGCGATAACATGTCTCTCCACAACGTATAAGTTGATCACGTCTGTATTGACGAACCGTACTTATTCCTTTCTCGAAACAAACAGCAGTCTCCCGCTGGAACAGAAGGGATGCAGAAGAGGTTCATATGGCTGCAAGGATCAACTTCTGATAAATAAAATGATCCTGGAAAATTGCAGGAGACGACGCAGGAACTTAAGTGCAGCGTGGATTGATTATCGTAAAGCCTTTGATAGTGTTCCACATTCTTGGATACTTAAGACTTTGGAAATGTACAAAGTCTCCCCTGTGGTATTAAATTTCCTTAAGCACAGCATGGGGATGTGGAACACCAAACTATACCTTAGTCACACCGGGGGCACTGCCATATCCAACCGTCTGAGTATCCGACGTGGAATCTTTCAAGGAGATTCTCTGTCACCCCTTCTGTTTTGTTTATCCTTAATCCCTCTTACACATGAACTGAACAACAGTAGCTATGGTTACAAAATAAATAAGAAAATATTCAATCACCTACTCTACATGGATGATCTCAAACTCTTTGCCAAAGACGACAATGAGTAGAAAGGCCTCCTCAATATTGTAAAATACTTCAGTGACGACATAGGTATGGACTTCGGATTAGATAAATGTGCAAAAGTAACTTTCAAGAAAGGTAGAATTACAGAAACACCCTTAATAGATTTAGATTTTGTCACAAAGATTAGGGAACTGGAGCATGGTGAAGCTTATAAGTACCTAGGAATTAGCGAAGGAGATGGCATACAACACCCCCAAATGAAGGAAAAAATAAGAAAAGAATACTACAGGCGTGTACGTCTGGTACTAAATACTGAGCTAAACTCAAAAAACAGGATATCAGCCATAAACACATTGGCTGTCCCTGTGGTGCAATACAGATTTAATGTCCTTAACTGGACCATAGCTGAAATTAAGCGAATGGATGCCAAAACGAGAAAGCTACTCACTTGCTATCGCATGCATCATCCCAAAGCTGATGTCGACCGTCTGTATGTGCCCAGATCCGAAGGAGGCAGAGGATTAGTTCAGCTAGAACTGTCCTACAAAACTACAACAATTGGCCTCCAAAGATATTTGCAAACTACAGAAGACTGGATGATGGTATGCGTCAAGGAACATGAAAATAGTAAGCGTCTCTACTCCGTAATGAAGGAAGCCAACAAATTCAAAATGGAGTTCCAAATGGGCGTAAAGATGCAACTACAGCACAATACACCGACTGAAACTGCAAAATACCTAAAAGAGATAGCTAAGACGAATGCAACCGACCAGTTACAGAAACGATGGCAAGATAAACCGCTTCATGGCCAATACTCTGCCCGTACCAAACAAGCTGACGTAGACAAAACCCGTACCCATCAGTGGCTACGTAGTGCAGTGTTGAAAGCGGAAACTGAAGTTTTTATCCTTGCTGCGCAGGACCAATGCTTGCTAACTAGAAATTATCAAGCACATATACTAAAATATTGTGTCAGCCCAAAATGCAGATTCTGTGATAAATATCCAGAAACGATTGATCATCTTGTATCAGGTTGTACGGTGTTGGCACCCACTGAATATAAAACCCGACATGACAGAGTGGGCCAATATCTGCACTGGAAAATCTGCAACTTCTACGGGAAGGAAACTGAAAGAAAATGGTATGAACACCACCCAGACCCGGTTACGGAGATAGGACCTGTTACCATTATATGGGATTACACAATACACACTGACAGAACAATCAAGGCCAACCGGCCAGATATTGTTATTAAAGACCACAAACAAAAACGGTGCCTCCTTATTGATATGGCAGTCCCTGCTGACTGCAATGTATCTTTGACGATATTCAAAAAGTTGTCAAAGTACAAGGACCTTGAAATAGAAATCGCGAAAATGTGGCATATGGGAACATCAACAATCCCTGTTGTAGTTGGAGCCCTAGGACTTGTTGGAAAAGATTGCAGTAGACTAATTGAAGGGATTCCTGGAAGTCCATGCCTCAAGGAGATACAAAAAAGTGTTCTGACAAGTACAGCCCACAGGGCTTTATCTATGTAATTTAATTTTTTTTTTTTTTTGTCAGTGGAAAGTGTCATGACGCCATTTCTAACCTTAGGTCCCTGGGCGGGACCCGGAAAGAAATGTGTAAACGCCAGAAATCAAAGAAAATAATAATAATAATAATAATAATAATAATAACATTTTTACGGTTCTACGGAATATTTCAGCGTTCAGACGGATAGATATCCAGGCAAGACAATTGGCCATATCTGTGAGGAATTATGTTTTAAAAAAAAGGCTTCTAATAGAGGAAATCGACTTAACCTGCAAAAACAGATCTTGGAAAAAGTTTAAGAAAATAAGTAATTACAAGGAGCAGAAAATATTATTGTTATTGGGAATGGTATCAAATCGAACACATTACTCGTAGCCCTACGATACGTGAATCGCAAAAATGTGTACTATATGTATGCATAAATATCCATGCAATTGCGCCACAATTACATACATATACTCCTCTCTGTTTTCATCGCGCCTCATATGTTTGCACCTACAGATTAAAATCTTTTCACTTCATGTGTCTGGATGTTACATGTGGACAACTCATACTACACAAAGTAAATACAAAACCTACTACTACTAATAATAATAATTTCTGTAGTAATGGACTACCACCTAGAAACATTACAGAACTCTTAAGGAAAAGTGAAATCGATGGCAGGAGTGTAGACCTCTAGAAAACAGTCATTCTTTACTCTGCAAGGATTTTTCCTGACGTTCTTGTGCTGTGAAGAATCATGTTGACACCGTGGCTCAAGGACAGAAACTTCCATTGACTACCAACATAATAAATGGTACAATGAATGATAGTGATATTACTATTGGCATCATCATCAACATCAACACGATAAAAATAATGATGATGATCTGAAAACAATGCTAGCGCCACCAACGCCTTCAATGATAACCATGATTCTCGGTGAGATAAGGAATTAAAAAAAAATACTATTTTAAATGCTCCCAAAAAGACATTAAGATAAGAAGAAGAGCAACAATATAGAAAAAAGAGTGAAAATAATTAATAAAAATAGTAAAACAAAAAGAACAGTGGATGAAATGACCTGATATAGTTTTTAGCCGTCAGCTTAAAAGAGAATTAGGATAAATACAAAGGCAAATCAAAAATTGTCCTCACTTTCGCCATAATATATATTTTGGTTTATCACACTGTCTTCCTATTTTGCATGCTTATATGCTTATAATTGGTACTATTTATCTCACGTTTTCGAAGTTTGAGCTTGATCGCGCCACTATTCTTGCTGCTGTTACAGTGTCGAAATGCCCGCTCCGCTTGCAGTGCGCACCAAGGAGGAACAAAGAACAGTGATTCGAATTTGCAGAGAACATGCTATCTCATCGATGATAACTAACCGGTTCACCATTACTATCTCTCGAGAATGGTAAATCTTCTTGTCAGGTTTGGAGGCGTCCTACCCCTTCTTCGTCCATCACGTTTGTCCGGCCACTTTGAAATTTTTCGATTCGCTCACACATACTTGTACGCCGTAGTGCACTGTCGACTTATTGTGTTAAAGGACTCCGTTGAATTTCAGTCCCTGACACACGTCCGAACTAGACAGATCGGATCATTGCTCTTTATTCCTCCTTGTTGCGCACTGCTAGCGGAGCGGCCATGTTTACACAACAGCAAGAAAACTTAGTACCAACTATAAGCACGCATGAGCAGAAAACACTATAGATAACCTAAAGATATGTTATTGCGATAAGTCGGATAACTTATTTGACTTATCCTCGTAATAGTGAAATTGTCACTCATTTAAACTAATTTATATCTTAAAATGTTCATATTCTTATTTGAGTCAACTCAGTAGGATAATAAAACTATATGACTGGTTAGGAACAGGGATTCTTGTGTAACTATGCAAACATAGCTTTGACCATAGCTATAAATAGAAATCAGAGTACGAGATAATGGAATAGACATAAATCTGAGACAATTTGAAATTTACAAAGACCGTGTTTGTAGACCAGATATAAATATCGAAAGCCATAATATAGATTACTTAATAAAGAAATGAAATCTATATAATTTAAAGCTTTATTATAGTGAGCACTTCGTATTTGTAACAGACGTTCTGTTTTTTTTTATTTCTTGAACAGTGAACATCACCTCTATCGGCTCGCGCGAATCGAGAAATCCTAGGAAGGAAAATGTGTTCTCCGACAGGAATCGAACCCGTGTCTCTCTTTGATGAAGAAACGATCGTTTGATCTGGCATGCATTACCCCCCACCGGCGTGGCCTCAAAGAAGGTTACACTAAGCTTCTTCACCGAGGTTATTTTTCTCGAAACCTCATAAGTGGTTAGTGCCCGCCATAATAACGTTTGAAGTAATATAAAAATCGGATCAAAAATAAATCCATCCATTTTCTAGAAATATTTCAAAACAAAACAAAGGTAATTTGCCGGCCTGCTGGCGTGTTTTTCAGGTAGACTATAAAATAGAAACTGCCACAGGGAGACTGAAAAATAATTATCCGGTCGATAAAAAATTGCAAAACAATGGAAAGCTGCAGATTGACTCTATCATGATTAATGAGGTTAAACTGCTTTAGAGAGACTATGAAAGATATTTTTTAATCAAAACCCAGTAGTAACTGCCATGTTGTCGTCGTCATACGTAACCAAAAGTCCCCCCACCATCCATGATTTTTAGGTGATGAATATGGCTAGACATCCAGCCGGATTAAAACAAGACCTCGCAAAAAATGAGTGGAGCCCTCTTGTAGGGTAACAACCATCAAGTACAATGGAGTAAACAGGGTTTCCGTAGCTATGCATACAGCCGTTGTGGCAATGACAAGTCCTCATTGTGTGGAGGGTTCCTAGACTTAAGTCAACGGCTATGCCAAAGGGTATCCCCCGATTGAATCAACGGCTACGTGACCGTGGCCAAAGCAAAAATTCAAGTTGAAGGACATCGGTTGTGCGCTGAACTGGAGAAGGATGGGTTCTGTTGTGTCTACTCACCCAATACACACTTCGCATGATTGAATACCCCTACGGCTTTCATACCAGACATGTGGAAGGAACTGATCAGGTGCTCCGCAGCACAGTGTCCCAGATAACCAGACCTGATCATGCGACTGAAGATGACGGTGATGACGATGATGATGATGACGACGACGATGATGATGATGATGATGATGAGGATGATAGGTTGAAATACCAGGAAGAAATGAAACCAAAGAAGATGATGGTTCATTGCAGGCAGCATTTTATCGTTTGCTTCCAAAAAGATTATTCTCGGGTTTATGTAGTGGGTTAAATCTATTAATAACAGAGGTTGTTGAGATTATAAGATTGATCAAGGTCTGAGGAAACTTGTTGTCAATTGGTCCCCAAAGATTTCTATCTGCTATCTCTGGCGTGATGATGTGGATAACTAGAAGCCAATAAAGAAAATGCTTTAAATAGTCTGAAGGCCGATTTCATAGTAGCCTTAAGACAACATATATTTAAATTTAAAATAAATCTTAAAGAAATTGAAAAGAAAAAAGTATTTTCGAGGAAGTTTCTCGTAATTGTGTTCAAAGATTAATGTTAAATAAGTGAACGCCTTTTTTTTCGTTCAGTGCAAACGTGTAGTTGTTTCATTACTGAAAGACAAAGAACAGTAATTGTTCAGGAGGAAGAAAAAAAAACGAATAAATAACGTAAAAATACACTGAACAAAAAATAGAAAGATCAGAAAAAGCAAATTGAAAATGGTGGATTCTTTCGTGTCATCTGATTATGTGCAAATACAAAACACACTGAAAGAGTATCATCTATTCACTCGATGCCATGTTGGGCAATATTGATACATAAGAGAAACATCGCCCATAATAAACATGATCTTAAATGTAATTTTTCAACCGATTTTTTCTAGTTCTTTTGCTGCCGTAAAGATTATAGGAATTAAAATAAAATATTTAAAAATAAGAATGGAAATAAATAGGTTTTAATTATGTCGTGCAAGAGAAGAAGGCAGGAATAATTCAGATTCAAGTGGAATGTGAAAACGCGATCGAAGAGAAAGCACAAAAGGAGAAAGAATGATTCAAGAATATTCAATATTCGAAGAAAATTGTTTCGTAGTTTTCGCAATGGCATTAATGATGAAACGAAAAATAAGAGCTGCAAAGAGGACAACGTGAAAAGAGACAAGTGTAAGATAAAGATTAATAAAAGCAAAACGAACTGTACAGAAAGAGAGAAAAGGAAGAGATGGAAGAAAAGATAGAAGAAGAAGAAGAAGAAGAAGAAGAAGAAGGAAGAAACAGGGGGATGAAAAGAAAAGGAAGGAAGACAAATGAAGAAAAAAAGAATAAAAAGAGAAGGAGAAAGTTAAAAAGGAAGAAAAATAATAAGAAAGACGAGGAGGGGGAAGAAAGAAAGGAGAAAAAAGAAGAAAAAAGAGGAGTAAGAAGAGAGAAAGAAGAAGAAGAGAAGCAAGGGAAAAATGGGGAGAAAGAATGAGATGGAGGAAAAGGAAGTGAAAAGGAAATGAAAGTGTGGAAGAAGGAGAGGAGGAGGAGGAACCGGAAAAGAATAAATATCAAATTCTCAGTTACAAGAAAGACTAGGCAAAGTAAAAAAAATATTAAACGCTGAAGAAATAAGCAAAGGTTTTATGAAAACTTCAAGGAATTCTGAGCCGAAGGTAAAATTCGAAATGTCTTCTATAAAAGATAAGCAAAGACAACGAAACACGTAGTAGCCCGAAGAAATAGTCATCGATGTCATATTAAGCTGAAGAATATTATTATTAATCCTATTAATATTACACTCAATATTCTGATAGTCTTGATAAGAGTGCTGAATAGTGTGATTATTACGAAGGTCTTGAATATAGTGACTACTGTTATTTGATGTTTATCCTACTAATCAATCAGACTGATATTAAATTCAATTCTCATAGGCATTCACTACTTTGACATTGTGGCAAACATAGTATATATCCATAGGAAAACGTTCTATACACCTGATAATACAGATCGGAACGGTAAGAGCCATATTAAATATTTGCTCTAGCCAGTATTTTGGCCGATGTATTTCGACCTTCCTTGAAATGTATTATGGTTTAAACAACAAAGATGGGGTAATTAGATCGAAAAATGTATAGAAGAGGTCAATTATTTCTCGTAGAAGATAAGAAAACACAATGCAAGAAAATAATAAAAAAATAAGCTTTTGCAAAAACAAACAAAAAATGTAGGAGAAATAAAAAAAAGAATATACTCTGGAATTTCTACATTGGAACTGACTATACTCCATTCAAGGGATGACTAACTTTGTTGTATCATAATCAATACAAAAGAAATATGCTATATCCCAGACATCGTTGGGAAAGTAGACCACAGTGTGAAGAAGAAAAACACGCAGGCCATCGCTAATGCTATCGAGTATCGAAGTTATAGTCATACCTGTAATAGTTAGCGCACTCGGAATAATGGAGAATCAAGATTGAATGATTTATATATTGAGAAAATGATTGAGTTTCGCAAAACTTTGGTGATGTTATGATACTGAGAAATATGTTAGAGATGTGAGGAGGCCAGACACCTAGGATATGCAAACAAATGCAAGAATTTGATTACTACTAGAACCAATAATATTAATAATAGATCAGAAGACAAATACAAAAACAGCTGATTAATCGAAAAGGCCACGACTACATATAGGGAACGTTATGAGTAAAATTGATTCGCTTTGAAAACGGCGCAAATCAACGACATTAAGATCAAATATATAAAGGCCTAAATAATTTAACCTCTGCGTACATAAAGATGGAAATAGGAATCGTATAATTAGCAATTATAAGATTTGATAAGAAAGAATACAAAAAGACATTACTGGCTCGGAAACGTAATTCATTGAAAAGAATTTAGATCATCATTTCTAGTACCATATGCACAGGCAAAAATCTTTACAAAGAAATGAAGCGCATAAAATCTGTAATTTTGAAATTCAAATGGATACAGCGATTAAGAGGAGATAACCAAATGTGGTATGTTTGAACAAGAAGGTGAGACCGAAGGTAGTTTTCAATTCTTTGAAAGACAGCAGAGTAGATCTGAAGATTAATAGGTAGATAAATATCCTTTGATTGCCAGAGATCTGTGGAATGTTATGGTATCTAAAGTTTTGATTAATCATTTCACCCCAGGCAAGGAGATACAAGCAACTAAGGCGCAAGAGATTACCCACATGCAGAGAGAGAGAGAGAGAGAGAGAGAGAAAGAGAGAGAGAGAGACAGAAAAAATAGAAGAAAGAAGAATTAAAGAAGTGGATTCAAGGTGACAGAAGATTCCAATTGACGTGTAAGTTCGAAGTTGAGAGGGAAACCAGAAGTCAGAAAAGAATTCCAAACTGCTATACTATCAGTTACGTTTACACTTAGCAATTTTAATAATGGAATTATATAGCTGCCAATTTAGTATTTCGCCGCTTAAGTACATAAAGTCGAGGTATCAAAGAGTTAAGCTTATCAGAACAAATCTCCTAGAATATTTATAGAAATGTTACCGGTAAGCCCCAATATGGCAGTAGAAAAGTGACTGAAGCTGAGATACCAGGTCACGACTGTTTATTGTCGTGTCAGTTATTATTAGAATGGTACTGGAATTTGAAAGAATTGAAATGAAGTTCGATGAAGAGCTGAAATCAACGAAACGAAGAGCCTGGTTGAAAACAACCATTATATAGAGAAGAGTACAGTTATATTGAAGAGACTTGTTGTAACTTAATTCCCAGTACAGACCACCAGTTTCTACTGGTTTGGTCCGTAATGAGTGGATTAATAATAATGATAATAATAATAATAATATGGCTAACGATGAAATTCTTTATTCTTTATCATTTGTCTTTTGCTTTCCCTTCCTCTTCGTGTGCAACAACTTCAGCTCTGAATCTTTTCAACTCCATTTGGGAATAATGACCATAAGTGAAAAAAAAAACTTGAGGGAAAAAAAAAATACACGTCTTTTCAAAACATTGCAATGATTAATTTCAATAAATTACATGTTTTCTTCGCGAAAATGGATATTTTAAGACGAAAAAACAGTGAAAATAAACTGAAAGTTTTTTTTTCTCTCCTATGAAAAAAAGTTATTCGTGATTCTTAAGCGATGGTATTAAATTTGAAAATATAAAAAAAAAAAAAATTAGTGAATGGTCTTTGTGTATCATTATCTAATTTCGTATCTTCATGGCATTTCTAGATTTCTTTCTTGCCAAACAGAAATCTCATGGGATAAAGAGACAGCAAGTCTCATTGTTCCACTAGCATTCCCATCCATATTACTGTGGATTTTATAAATTATTTTCTCTCTACAATTTCTATCGCAACAATTTCATCTTATAAGCTGGATAACGTTCAAGGCAGTACTACAGCTATTCAGTAACAGCAATATTCCATACATGAACAAATGTATTTGTCCATGCACTGAATTTTGTTTCACATTTGATCTGGTGATTCCGTTATGTATTTACATATTCTTACTCACCACCGTAACGTAGTTTTCCCCTGACTTTTCTATAAATACTTTCATCGTAATTGTTTTGAAGATCTTTCCTCTTTGATTCCTCTTTGAATTGTAAATATGGGGACTAGTTAGTATTTTCATAGAGACAAAGAGGTATTATGGTGGTTGTAGTAAGAAAGGTACGAATGAATGTGATGTTTTGGTGTAAGGAATATTGTTTCGTACGTTTGGGTCAGTGCTTGCGGCTAGCTAAGTTATAGTTAAGACAGAAGAAGACCGTCCTTTCCCCAATCCCCTTTTCGGCCTTGTGCCACATTTCTGTATTGTACAGAATAAATATCACTTTCCTCTTTGATACCTAAACTTAATGAATTTAATCGCAGTACTAGATTGGCGGCAAGGACTTATAAAAAAATTACTGCTGAAATGGCGAGGTGTAACCGTAAGTTCTATGCTAAATGTTTCTTCTCTTACACTTCCCGTTTGCGGGACTATCTTATAGCATCTTGCTTCCAGTCAACTTTTATCTTCAAAAATTTAAATGCAATATCAATCATTGCCATCTATCTTCTTAATTTCTGTTTTTGTCCACCCCGCCCCTTAATAATGTTTCTCTTTTTTCATATTTTCTCACTCTCAGTAGCACCTTTGATCTTAGTGGTATTATTGCCTTGTTTGCCGGTGAAAAGATTAAAAAAATCTATTCTTTTTTTTAGTTTACTTATGAGGCTGGTTGATGAGGAGACATCTAATAATTCTTTTCTTTGCATATAATTACAAGGTTTGGATTTTTTGACTGGAATGTCGAACCCGTTTGACATATAATGTCATCAATAATTTATATTTTTCTCTTTTCCTGGACAAGATCTAACCTGAAATTTTATCGATCATCTGCCTAGTTCAACTGAAATCGTTTGCATAATTTCCAGTTCATAAGAGTTCCTCCCCAATGAAGTTTATGCTTGTACTCCTGAGATAATTTGCTGCAGTCACGTTTTACAATATATGATAAAGAGTTTTTTTATCGCTCTTCCCACATATGGCATACTGGCTATTCTATTTTATCTTGTTTGATTTGAATGTATTATTCAACTAGATTTATATATTGCTTTAAATAATATTTCAGGTTAGAGCTTGTCCAGGAAAAGTGAAAAATATAAATTATTGATGACATTATATTTCAAACGGGTTCGCGATTACAGTCGAAAAGGCCAAACTTTGTAATTATATGCAAAGAAAATAATTATCATTAGATGTCTCCTCTTCGACTAACCTCATAAATATACTAAAAAAATAGATTTTTTAATCATTTCACCCGCAAATCAGGAAATAATGCAACTAAGATGAAAGATATTACTGAGACTGAGCAAATATGAGAAAGGAAAACATTATTAAGGAGAGAGAGAAAAAAAAACGGGAACAGACAGAAGATAATAATATTGCATTTAAATTTTTGAAGATCATATTTGACTCGAAAGCAAGAGATTGGATGAGAATTCCGCAAAGATTCATGTGGACTATTAATGGTAATAAACATTATAATTAATTCAGTCATTTAATGTTCACAACATTAATACCTGGTGGGTTATATTAGAGATTAACCGACAAAAACTCATTACACTGATCCTTTACACATTATCTTTGATTGCACCTTTTTAAGTCTGCCTTTTGTCCGTGCATATAATACTTCTGACAAATCTGGTCTGGTGTTTCTATTATGTATCGGGCGATTCTTGTCAGTATCAAAAGAAGTATCTGCAATGTTACTGGTCCTGACCTTACGTTGATTTTCCTATGAATACTTTTATCTTATTTGCTATGATGAACTTTGCTCTTTGGTACCTCATCTTCATGATTAGAATCGTAGTACAAGGTTATCAGCTAGGTCTCATCATGTTACTGTTGAAATGGCTAAAATAACCATAAGTTCTATATTAATGATTTCTCACTTCACGAACTCTCTTCTGGCTTTCTTGTCTACCACGATTCTTCTAAAATTGAATTGCAACGTTAATCTTCATATTCTCTTTAAATTCTGTTCTTTTAATGATGCCTTCCAACGTTTTCTGAATTTCTTTCATTCCAATTTCTTTTACGTCTTAGAGGCTTTATCTCCTTGCCTGGATTAAAATAATTAAAAAAAGAATGCCTTCATCAGGTTGTCTTTAATCCATCTAATTTACACTTCCTGTAGGCTCTTTCACACTATTCACAGTGCTCGGTTAATTACTGTAACAACATTCAACTTCATATTCACGTTCTTTCAGTTCTTAACTGTAACGTCCTAAAACATCGAAATCCAGTGTTTTGCAAGTTTTCTGCATCTTTCATTAATGCTATGTCCCAAGAGACGTAAACGATCGTACCTCCCCAAAGATTCCTTTTCTTTATTATCTGTGAATTGATATTTCAAGTTGCCTACTCCAGTTATTCTTCTTGTAGACTTGCTTTCCCCTAAACGTACAAATCTATTCTACTTTGCACTTTTACCCGCCAAACTGAGGCTGGAAGAAACAGATTTGTGCATTTCACAAATGCATCAAACTACTGATGCATTCACTTCAGCACTACTGCACTTGTAAAAGGCAAGAAATTTGAACGCCGATTCTACTTCCTGGCCCTATATCTGTAATTTAATTACTACAACGAAAGCAAGCATTATGTATAGCATTATTATTATAATAGAAATATTAAGAATTGGACATGAAGATTTATCTTGTAAAAATTTTCATATTTAAACCAATATATTTTTCTATTTCCTTGATATGATTCGTTTTTTAAATGAATAAATTTTATCTAAAGCAATCTGAATCGCTTGAATTTTGAAAATAGTAAAATAATGGTTATTATATTCAAAACATTATCTGTTTTAAAAATAGAATATCTAGTAGATTTCAAGGAAAATTCATAAATCCGGTCAGAATGTATTTTCAAAATCGGAAGGTCGAGATAAAACACGAAGAATAGGAAGTTTTTGGCATACTATGAGTAAGCTGTTTTACTGTCTAACGACATACCAACTTCTATTGGTTATTTAATGCCGAAATCTAAATACGTATAACACAATTGTATGGCTTCAAATACAGGTTAATTCTATTGTCGGTCATTTTGTTATAAATAGGTGTGTTTTTTTTAATTTTTTCATATAAAGATATATTACTTATATTTTCATATGTTCATAGTGTTTTGTTTTTGTTTGGGCTAAAGTCATCTCACTAGAGTTCTAACAGGTGCTAACACCTCGAATGAGAGTGGAATTGGAAACAACAGGTATTAAGAGGTGGTTCCACGCTCCTGAAAAAATTCCAATCTTCCCATTAAAGGCATTGCTGCCGGATGTAGTTTATCGTCATACTCAGGACTAAAATTAACAAGATCAGGCACAGTTATACTCACATAAAATGTGTAAAATATATAAATAAGCATTGAATATTTCCTTTGATATTTGTTCGCAACATAAAATATTTACTTTACTATTTTTACACTATTTACAGTGTTCGGACTGTTGTTCCCATATTTATTGCCATATTCACGACGTATCGACCGTTGCACGCTCCTAGCCTCTTCAGGATATGTCTATATTTCTGAGATGAGGTATTTTAACTCTTTACACTATTTACATTGTTCGGACTGATGTCCTCGTTTTTTTTTCGCACTATTCGCGACGTTTCGACCGTTGTACGCTCCGGCTTTCCTCAGATGATTGGAACTTTGAACATAACCCTCTATTTTGTCGACCGGGGTAGATTCCTCTTGTTCGAAATTCCAACATATATTACCTGAAGAAGGTCGAAGTGTACAACGACCGAAACGTCATGAATATGGCCATAAAGATGAGGACAAAAGTCAGAACAATGTAAAAGATTTATTTAAATTTTATTCTCAATTTGATGTTATTTCCTTTAATTCCATTTGTAGACGTGAATCGAACTGCTGAATGTGTCTTTTTGGTTTTGAAATGTTATCGGAATTTAAAGTAAAGTGAAGAAAGTTCAAAAGAAACAAAAATAAAATGAAATCGTTTCGACACCTTCCATTAGGGAAAAATTAATCATATAAAATGGCGTCCAGCCTCTGCATAATTAAGAAGTAAAAAAAAAAAAAACAGAAGAAAAAAAGCAAATACCCGACCTCAATGGACATATTCCTTTCATTATTTGTAATTGTTGTCTTAACGAGATGAAAAAATGTTTGATGACATTAACTATCCAGAATAAAGGGGGTCCGAGAAAAGATTCCATTTTCGAAAACGAAATGTGTTTCATTATCGATCGACGACACCAACAGTTCAATTGTTAAAACATCAATTTGAAAAGACACCGCTTCTTGTCGGAAATTCAATCTGACTTCTTTTTCGACTCTGGGTTTACGTAGCACAAAAGTAAATTTTCCATTCCACGGTCCGAATTAATTGAGCATTAAGTCAAAGATGAATTATTTAGATTTCTTGACTTTGAATTCCGCCGATCACTTTGCTAAATATCCTGCAATATCCGCTTTTTTCATTGCATATTTACATACAATTGAATGAGTTTCAATTTGCAAGTTAGAAAGAGGTTTTCACAGGCTTTCATGAAATATTTGGACATGTATCTTGAGTGATCATATTACAATCATTTATCTTGAGTGATCATATTACAAACATTTATCTTGGGTGATCATATTACAAATATTTATCTTGGGTGATAATATTACAAAGAATGTGAGAAGTTGTTATATAGGAATAAAATGTCACTTCTGACACTTGTATTTGAACGTAAATCACGAGTAAACAATCATAGTTGATCTACGTAGATCGCGTGACCATAGCGGTAACGCTTATATAGAGATAGTTGTGTGACGTCTATTTGTCTTTGCTATTCTAGTCTATCCTTTACACTACGTATTCGCTATTTCTCCTCTATCCCCTATACTATTCGAACCTTTATTCTCTTCTCACTATACGAAGTACTATTACAACTACTATTATTCTATGACGTCTGTCACCAGAATTATTCATCGGGCGTATTGGTATCTACGATTACAAAGTCCTACTACGTTGGCATTGACGAATTATCAACTAGTATACGTTGTCATAGAGAGAATGACAAAAAAGGGTCGTTCTAACGATACAACAAAATTATTGCCAATCGAACTGAAAGGGCCGTGAATAGCAATTCCATTCCAAGAGCTCAACCGCAAAGTCGGAATTCTTGTGGGGATTAATCATCGCCCCCCCCTCCTTAACCTTCTCGTACCGTTCAAGGGTCTTCTGCATCATCTACAACACGACAGAAAAATGGATACGTCATCGGCGTATGCAGAAACCCTGACGCAATCCTTCCCAGGGAGATCGACTCTGCCTGAGACCGGTTTGCCTTCACTGTTCTTCAACCTCCACAGGAAGTACTCCAAAGCATAAAGTAGGGCCGACAACCGAGTGGGACAGCGCAAAGTCCAGTCACCTCCACTTCACTGGGAAAGTAATACAGTAGACAGGTTACACAATTCACAGAAGTCGGGGTTGAATTTGGCGGGATGCACAACAGGTGCCAGTTATTGATGATCAAACCTGTCGAACTGATCTAAATTGATCGGTGTGGCAACGTCGTCCTCATTTCCACCCTCTATAAACTTGCGGATCAGATGCAAGTTGCTCTGAATTGTTCGGCCCTTCACAGCACAAATCTGCTCCGGCCTGAATAGAATCCCTGCAATTGACACGAAACTTCCAGTCAGTATATTGGTCGAAATCTCTAACTTTGTGTTCAGCAGAGTTATAGGCCTGTAGTCGTTTAGTTTCCTCTCATAATACCTGTCCTTCTTTAACAGCATAATCACACGTCTGAGATCTAATCAGGGACGAATCCCTCAAGGAGACATTTGTCGAACACATTCGTAAGGCAGATCATCAAGTCCCGAAGGCTCAGCGCAGCGGAACTTTTTCAATCCCTCAAGAACGTAACCCTCTGTGATCTCACTATCACAGCCAATCGCTTCAGTCGATGAGAGTCGAGAAAAGTCATATACATAGTTGTGAATCTCACAGAGACCAGGCTCTTTGGTAAAATGTTTTCGGAAATGCTGCCGAAACGCTTCGCATATGTCGCTTGTCGCCCACAGGATAAGCTTATCCTAGGTGTTGACAAATGTAACGATCGAAACCTCAACAAATTTGCTACTTGCACAATTCTGCGCCCATGATTACTGCTTCATTAGACACTGTCGTTAACAGCTTGGTCATGATAGCTAGTCGAAAGCATCACGGTCTGCTTGTCCTATGTGTAGGGTATTCCCCCAACCAAATTTCGAGCCAGATTATTGTTTAATGTCTTCACCTTACCAGCCTTATTCGAGAAAAGTCTTTGGCGATATTGTGAGGGAAAGACCTAATGCTAGCCTTAAGATTTTCTCACCTATTCCCAAATTATTAATTCCTGCTGGGCTAATCTAGTTATCTGTAGCCGGAAGTCCTCTCTGTCCAGCAAGGGCACGTTGAACTTCGAGAGTTCACCCATTCTACGCCAAGTTTCTAACGACATCCGGGTGCAAATCAGTTTATGTCACGAATAGCCTATCCAATAGAACATGGGACAATCTCTTGTCACTAAAATTCTATCCAGGTAGTTTGCAACCTGGGTATATGATTGATTAAGCACCCACGTTCATATCTCCCTACCAGGATGATAGAATCGGTACTTATCGACGAGACAAAAATTCGTCGATCAGAACAACCAGCTCCAACTCCAACTTCCGTTAGCTTCCCGCCCAATATCTAGCTTGGGGTTCAAGAAAGCATTGTAGAGCCCATTAAAATAGGCGCAATAGATCTACCAGGAACAGCCTCAACTGACGAATCAACGAACAACGGTCCCTCTAGTCGTTGAGCACATTAAACGTTTTTCACAGGAATTTCGGCCATGACCAACCTCCATTTGTCCCGAGACGACATGAACAAGGTCCACCCTCACATGCAGGGAACGCTCCACCAGAAAGGAAACTCCTGTGGATGGTCGGTTCATGTATACTGAATAAACAATAAAGTTGCTAGACAGCACACAACAAAGTGAGTTTCCTTGCACATGAAGGAGGAGGAAAACAGAAATATTAAATTTAGATTTAAAAATCTCTTTTAAATAAGTTTTGGCTACATTGTCTAGCTGATTTCATTTCCGTTACTTTTGTTTTTATTTTTATCAATTTTGCTATTAAATATCCTGCATTGTGATAATGGAAAATCTGCCAAGAAAGGTGAAATATTGAAAGAAACTGCACATAAATTGTCCTGCAATTACCATACATTTACTGTAAATTCTATAATTTATCGTCTCATTAAATAGCTTTCTCTTTTAATTAAAATAGAATTTTTTTTAAATAGAGTCATTACGGTAAGCAACCAATGCACTGAATATGTTGTTTTGTAAAAGACTACAATTTTTATTTTTTCATAGATTTTCTTAACATTGTCCCTAATATAACTTGCATCAATAAAGAATTCTTTGCCAAAAGACACTTTATTAAAATTACACAACCAAGTATTCAGGAAAGCAGTTAATGAAACCAAATTACGAAAGTCAGATCACGACGGGTAAGAATGAACTTAAGTATGTACTCGATGAAGAATAATTCAAAATAAAATCTAACTTACAATAGCAAATAGAATTTAAAATGAGAGTAAACGAAATCATTATGGAAGAAAAGTTCATACAGACAAACTTTCCAAAAATGTATTCCATTTTGAAGACATTTGTGCCATCATTCCAGCGATTATACTTAAAAATAATATCTGAATAAAAAAATAATTTGTCAATTTTGAACTTCTTTTACACATTTCTAATATATTCAGTATATTAAAAACATGCAAAATGCAAACTCTTCTACAAGAAAATTGAAATATGAGGAAATAGCAAATAATACATGTAAACCCAAACATACTGGATTTATTAAAAGCCAGTGTTTTTAAATTTCAATATAATTACAATAAAAACATATGACTAGTAACTAAAGCATTAATAAATACCCCAAAATAGCTTAAAAATATTACAATTAAAAGCGTCAATAATATATATTAAAAAAAACGACTATGAATGTAAATTCATACTCATCTTAAATGATATAAAAGTGTATAAAATACACAGAAATATAAATGATAATTACACGGTTCATCTCAAAAACATCGTTACCTCTAATAATACCGAAATAGAATCTCGGAAAATCGATAAAATTATTGGTAAATATAAACCAATATTTATAAAATCACAAACCTGGAGCTTCACCAAGACCAACACATTCACAAATTCTTACACAATATATATATATATATTCTTTGACATCATAAAACATAGTGATCATATATATATATATATATATATATATATATATATAGATAGATAGATAGATAGATAAGATAGATAGATAGAGAGAGAAAGTTGCAAATTAAAAAAATAAATAATAATGTTTTTCATGAAAGTATTTATATAAAAACATTATTATTTTTTTTAATTTGCAACTTTTCTATATATATATATTAAGAAAGTATACGTGGCTTCTCATTATACTATATATATATATATATATATATATATATATATATATATATATATATATATATATATATGATCATTATGTTTTAAATAAATATAAACCATGTTTATAATCTCAAAAAGCTGTAGCTTCACCAAGACCAACACATTCACATTTTTTACATATATATATATATATATATATATATATATATATATGTATATTATATATCAATATGTTTTTTGTCATGTCAATGAATACTCGTTGTCACTTTTGTGATGCTCGGTGTAGTACAGACTTTGTAATAGTAGCTAAAGCTATAGTAACGCCGTTGAACAATACTGTTGTCATACGGCTTTGAATTAAACTCTCATTGATTGTACTTGCTTGATAATTCTCGCTCGAAAAGTTACTACCAAATAGTAATCCGTGTAGTGATCAGTACATAAATAATATATGGAATAGATTAGAGGAGAGCGCGGTCCGTATAATAATAGAGGAAAGTATAGAAAGAATGATTCTTTAGACGTCACGCTACTTCCTTCTTATGCGTTTTGTCCCGTGCCCTCGTCATCCACTTTATTCAATAATAGGATCGCCTCTGTTTGCTCTCTTGCGATCTGTATTCAAACTACAGTGTCAGACGCGATTCTGTATTCCTATAAAACACTATGGGGTCAACATCAGATTAATTCTATATACCAACTCTCGAAAATGTAATAAAAAGGAAATTCCCAAACCAATAATTTACATCCATCCGTTTTTTTACTCATATAGTTATATTAGTTGAAAATTCTGCAGACTGTTAAATGTTTAATAGCAGTTTTTAGAAAAAAAATACATTCAAAATTAAACTAAATTCAAGTTTGAACTTAAATTTTAATGAATAAGTGCTTCATTATCATGGTTTCTCCTGATAAAGAAGAGCAAAAAGCTAATTGGCATCGATTCTTGTTTCAAATTAACCTAAAGTTAGAGGTTGGTTACTATACAGTCAAAGAGAATCACAGAATTGATTGGAATGAAGAACATCAACAAGATATCGATTTAAGTGCTTAGATTCTAGTTAATTATATGTGTATATATCTCGTTCTAACAAATATTTTAAGTTCCAACACACACAAGAATATATCTATATACAACAATTTTGTTATTACTATTTTAACCAAACACTCCCTCTCTCTCATTTTCTCCTTTATGAACATAAAAACAGATTTCTACAATAATTTCCCAGGAAACTCCTGAGTAATATATAGACATAAGACTGAGCATAACACTGATTGTAAAAATGCTAATCTAATAATAAAAATGAATACGAGATAATATTACTAAGTAGCTATGACACGATAAAACGTCACGAAACGTTTTCCATATCAGCAATAGTCATAACGATGCTCTTTAAAGAATGTAAAAACCAAATTCTTGCAGAAGATGTAAACTAAAGTTTTAGAGTCGCTTCAAACAGGTCGTCAATTTAGCATGTAACTGACAAAAAGACCATACAACCACCTTTGCAACACATTAAAATTTCTTTATACACAAAAATTATACATAATATTATATTATATATAATATTAATAATGAAATAAAATTGAATCCAACTCAGGTAAATGCAACCATTATCTCATTACACAACATATTGAAGTCGATCGAATTTTCTTCAAGAATAATAATAATAATATGCAGATTCTGTGATAAATATCCAGAAACAATTGACCATCTTGTATCAGGTTGCATGATATTGGCACCAACTGAATATAAAACCCGGCATGACAGAGTGGGCCAATATCTGCACTGGAAAATCTGCAACTTCTACGGGAAGGAAACTGAAAGAAAATGGTATGAACACCACCCAGACCCCGTTACGGAGATAGGACCTGTTACAATTCTATGGGATTACACAATACACACTGACAGAACAATCAAAGCCAACCGACCAGACATTGTTATTAGAGACCACAAACAACAAAAAATGTGCCTCCTTAATGATATGGCAGTCCCTGCAGACTGCAATGTATCTTTGAAGATATGCAAAAAACTGTCAAAATACAAGGACTTTGAAATAGAAATCTCAAAAATGTGGCACATGGGAACAGCAACAATCTCTGTTGTAGTTGGAGCCTTAGGATTGGTTGGTAAAGATTCCAGTAGTCTAATTAAAGAGATACAAAAAAATTGTTCTGACAAGTACAGCCCACACTTTACGAAGGGCTTTATCTATGTAATTTTTTTTTTTTTTTGTCAGTGGAAAGTGTCATGATGCCCTTTTCTAACCTTAGGTCCCTGGGCGGGACTCGGAAGAAATGTGTAAACGCTAGAAATCAAAGGAAATAATAATAATAATAATAATAATAATAATAATAATAATGAATTTATATCAAAATGAATATAACAAATTTAATTCACATTTAAAACGCACCGAATCTGTCGATAGTCACCGTACCCGCAATGTGTATATGATGAACACATATACACAGCGTTCCCATTTATTCTCATTACCATCTTCAAGAATTAGGCACAAATACAGACACTGCGAAAAATCCATAATTCAGACCCACATCCACGCTACAAAATAAGAATACGTGAAATCTAACCAATGAAAACGAACAGGAGAGAAATCAAAATAACAAAAGACACTCACAAAATTACACACAAACACACCCGCACGTACATACGTATTTCCACGAAATTCTACACCCATACACGCGCATATATACACACGTACTCGCACAAACGTACAAAGAAAAAACAAATCAACCTAACACGAAGAAAACATTATAAAATATGTTTTTAAAAATGTAAAAAAAAAAACGAAAATGAAAAAATCGGGGGAACATTGATGATACCTCCTGACGAGTGGACCGAACGATTGCAAAACACTTTTGTCTACGAAACTCTAGAGTCAGAGTACTGATAACATCAGTCAGCTAAGTTACAGATTCCATATTACACCTATATATATATATATATATATATATATATATATAGGTATGACCTAAAACTAAACCCAACAATGGTGTATCGACTAGGTAACAGAATTAGGATACCGAAACCATTGTTCTACAGGTGATCTTTGTCTAAGATCTACCACTTGCTTGTCCGCTACCAGGGTTACGGTCTTTTTATGTGCATGTTGGTATGTGTGTAAGTGTGTCTACGTTCAAATGTGTGTGTGTGTGTTTGTGTAATTCACACAGGGAAACAAATGGTTACTTACCACGTGAAGCCGAGTACACCGTCATGTTCGTTACCAGATAGAAAACGTGGCTGCGTTTGCTATCTTTTTTTTTCTTTTTTTTATGGAAGAGCGTACATTGCTATCCGGAATTGGACTATAAATTGCAAAGAGGAGCAGCAATGTGTGGGTGAGAGGATGGAAAAAAGTTGTAGATAACGGAAAGGTACACGAGTCGATACCCGATCAATATGGGCTCGGTCACAGCGGAGAGTGGGGTATGCTGTTGAAAGACCCGAAACCCCTAATGAATATCGGCTAGAAACGTCACCGATGATGTGTATCAAAGAATCCAGTAGATATATTTTACGAAACACACACACACACACACACACACACACACACACACACACACACACACACAAACAAACACACACACATTTTCATTGAAAAAGACAGACAAGGGGCTTTTATTATTTTTTTTATACAATTTCTCATGTGATCCTTTTTTTTTCATTCGAATGATAAATTATTTAAAAACTGTCCGAATGTTCTTTTTATCCGAGCGCTTTCGGCTATACTTTTAGATATTTTCTAGGTTTATATTTTTACTTTTAAAATAAGAAATAGTTTGTTTCATAAAATGTTTTCATATTTCAAAACATGTTCAAGATATTATGTCCCATCAAAAAAGGAATCTGTGCTTACAGAATTATTACACAATGATTGTTGTCTATTTCCGACCATTCACTGATTCACTGTATCACAGCTCATCAGTGTGGTAGACATCCGATCGCTCCAAGCCGGGATCAAAAACCGATTTGACATCAGTCGGAGATTCTTGCTCCTAAGCTATCGGCGCCCGGTACATATAAAGGATAATTTTCGCGTATTTTTTAAATAAACAGGCAGTGACCTAGAGAACTCAATCCGGTGGGAGAGTCTTGCATTATCAGTAATAGTAATTACTCTTTAGAAATTCGTGCTTTCACCCCACAGTGCTCGAGCGAATTAATTTTTTTTCGGGAGCTAATATCGTAATCCAAGTACAGACTATTTCGCTGCATCACAGCTTATCAGTGTGACGAGACTTCCAAGAGAGAGAGAGAGAGAGAGAGAGAGAGAGAGAGAAAGATAGAAAGAGAGAGAGAGTCTTAAGGTTTGTGTTTGTGTGCGTGTGTTGTCCTCATCTTTGTCGCCATATTTATTACAAAGTTTTGGCCGTTTTACGCTCCGGCCTTCTTCAGATGGTTCGCTCACTGGGGTAGACTGTTATAGTTCCACGTGCTATGTTTGATGGATGTCAGTTATCAGTTATCTCCTGTTAATTGCCCTCTCCAAGGGGAATTAACCAGGTATAGAACTCACACTCTTTGAATCCTGTCACTGGATCTAACTAACGCCTTTATTCACTGTGCCATGTGTCCTTGATGCCATCTGTGTATAAATTTCTGGGTATTATAAACCTAATGTCTTCAGCAATCATTTTTTACCTGCGCTCATATTGCAATTTTTGCTGTTATCATAACGTGTTTTTACCAGAGCTCATATTGCAATTTTTGTTGTTATTATCCCTTTTCTCTGGCACTCCTTATTACTGGTTCCCATATTGTATTCATTTCTATGCTTGATCGGCTCAGGAGATTTTGTGGCCTAGCATATGTCCTGATTCTTTAAGTTTACGAATTTTGCAGTGGTGTTCTTTGTCTATGATCTCAACCTGATCCCACAGAGGGCGGTGATCTCCCTTCTCTCGCCATATGTGGTCAGCCACGCCTTATTTTTCCAATTCCCCTCGTGTTATTGCTTTCTCTTGTTCATGAAGATATACCTTAAGTGGGCGGCCTGTCTCCCCTTTATATTTCTTTCTGCAGCTGCACGGGATAGCGTACACACAGTCTTTAGTCATGTTCTCCTCTATGAGGGGTGGTCTTACTCGGGAGAGATATTTGCGAAGTGTCGTCAAGCTTTTGAAGTTGTCCTGGTGTTATATGGACCGCAGATCCTTTGTATTTTCTCTGATAACCCCATTCGCATAATAAATATGGCGACAAAGATGAGGACAATAGTCCGAATAATGTAAATAAATACATAATACCTCATCTCAGAAATATAGACAGAGATTATTTGCAGCCCTATATTAAAATAGTATACGTAATTCCATACATTCGTTTTTAGAAGAATTTTATTAGCTGCAAATCATAGACCTAAGAGTACAAATTGTCTAACATCTGGCAATTGATGCGATAAACAAAATGTTTACATTTTTTTTTCAATTAAATCCTCGCATGGATTTCTACCTTTCACATATTGAATTATTTTATATTGATTACTTTTTTATTTAATTTTGATCAGGAAAACGCCATAAAGAATTCCTCATTTCAAAGACGTACAAAAATTTTCAATTTGTTTTTGCTTTTGAAAAATTATTCGTCATCTTTTCTGACAGTTTTGCATATTGTTTTTGTCTTCATGTTTCGAAGTCAAGCACCGAGAGTTTAAATAACTCATGGGACCTTGGTAAAAAGAAAGAGAGGCGAGGAGTGGAAATTCTCGAATAGAAATCGGATGTCTACAATCAATAGACATCCAGTAATTATCGATAAAAATTTGAAACATTTTAATACAGCGAATTTTGAAGACGATTAAAAACATTTTTCGTGAGACGTTAAATGTTTTCTTTAGAAATTAACGTCAAATAGAAAACATGTCGATTGCTCTGGACACCGATGATTTTTTTTTTATTTTGAGAATAAAAGAGAAAAAATCGCCTCAAGGAAAAAATTCAACCTGAACTTGAAAGATGAAAAAAAGATAAATAGAAAATAAAATTTGACTTACTTAGAGACAGATTGAATGTGTTTTCATTAATCAGGACCGTACAAATACATTGTGCGTCTTTAAGCAAAGGAAATTTTCTAGTGAATAAATATGATGTGTTGAAATAGCGCAGACTATGTTCCATTTTCCTTCTCTCAAGAGACGATCCGAATAAGGACACAGTAACACAGAAAGGATAAATAATAAGGATTTTTGAAATACGTTTGTGTATGCCATCAGCTGTCGGAACTCAAGATGGACATGAACACTTCTGGTTTCACGCATCCATACCCAAGAAAGAAATTTAAAATTTCTTATAATATTTTTTGACCAAAGAGAAAAGGATACAACCAACAGTTCGTTTTCAATTCATTCCAACACTATATAAACCACCATCAATTCGATTTCATGTCAAATATACTACGTTCATCTGCACCCTCCCCCCCAACTATTTCTGCTTGGAACATGTCTTTAAGTCCCTTTTTATATATTGCAGGATGCGAAAGCCTAAAGAATTCCGTTTTTTTTCTCACTTTAACAATGTTGTATCTTCATTTCTTCTCTTCGCACGTGGTATGTTGCCATAGCAAATGAAATCTATACATCAATTCAAGGTAGTGTTAAAATGAAGCAATTCGAGTTATTATTAACAAATAACAACAAAGTTATGCAAAAATATTAAACAAGAATTCAATATATCGAAAATCGCTTTGAAGTATTAAAATGTGTAAAATTTTGTAGAGGAAAAGAAGTGTAACTGAATCTTGATAACAACAGGTTCCTTATTTAGGGCGTGCGTGCTATAGATGATTAATTAAGGCTTCTTTGAATTACACCTTATGTGAAGAATATCATCTTTGTAATACAGATTGTTCTGTCTTATAGTAAGATAAAGCCGAGAATAGTAGATTTTGTGCAGCATATATAGGTATTGTTTGGGTCGTCTGCATTCCATGGAACGATTGAAGAACATTCGTCTACGATCTCTATTTTTACCTCAAATAAGACATTCTTTGATCAAATTTAAATTGCTAGTTGAAATTTATTTTATGAGTTTTCATTATGATCATCATCAATCGACCGTAGTCGGGATCATCGAGTCAATGCGAACGAGCATTTCTTTAGCTGCATAGAATGTGCTGCGCCAAGACTACATACAGTTTTAAATTCAGAGTTACTTTCTAGACTGGTTGCCACTCAAGGCTATAGAAGCCAGTCTGTCCCGATATTTATCCGTAGCTGGGGAAAATAAAAGGATCCATACCTTTCCCAAGGATAATAGCACATAAGTGAATGTAATAACCCCGACTGAAACTCGAACTCGGTTCTCTGATCTAAGCTGCTATCTTTTACTCCATCGTCCACCCAGACTTTTGTTTTGGCTTTTCTCATGTTCATGGTCTTGTCTTGGTCTTTTCTAGGCTTTCTGTTCTTTTTCTTTGCTTTCCTTACATTTGTCTGAGAGAAGTTCAATTCTCTTGGTTTTCTCGCCTTTTTCTTAACTTCCTTGGCCTTTTCTTGACCATTTTTTTAGTTTTTTTGTCCTTACGAAATATTATACAGAATTTCAGCATCTTAAAAATTGCTTCGACGTATTAAACATTTGTAAAATATTTGTAGAGGAAAAAGGAGTGTAACTCAGTCTTGATAAAATAAAAGTTCCTTTTGTAAATTGTGTGTTATAGAAGAGTAATTATGGTTTGCTTGGCTCGGTGGTGTAATTTATATTCAAACTTGATGAAATTGACTGCTTTTGAGACATTTCAAATGTGAGCGTACAATATGACAACATTCAGAGCCTCTACCGTCGACAGATGTCTCATAATCTAATCTTCGATGTATTTGATAGAAACCTAAATTCGTAATTCATTGTATATCCCATTTAATTTGCCATATACCATACGAAATTAAATTACGAAATACTGTCCAGTCGCCTACTGCAGAGCATTTCTTCGCAAACTAAATTTTCATTGTCTGTGCGTCATTATATTTACCATATGACAGAGCTTTTCTATGTGCCACTTCCCTTCAATTCAGGACGTTGGCGACCATGACTCTCCACTACTTCTTGTTCTTTGTAGCTCTTAATAAATTTTGTCTTTTTGCTATCTCTCCCAAACACTGCTCTGCTCCCCTATTCACTCAATATCACGAGGTAAGTTATGCATTGCTTTCCTTTGTGTCTCTTACTTTCAAATGATTTTTTTTTATTCTCTTGTCGCTAGAATTTCAAGGTTGTTCTCTGGTTAGGTTAATAGTATTTTCATCATCATTCTGTAGAATCACGTTTCTGTCCTCTTTTCTTCATCTATGAAGAGAATCCCGATATGATATATCAGTTAATTACTCTTTTCATTGGTTCTAATGAGATTTGCCTGTTTCCTAATACTTTGCTTAGCTTTTGGAAAGCATATTTCCTTATACCAATGCACGTTCTGATGTTCGTGTCGTATTTTCCATCCTCTGTTAAAATTCTTCCTAGATTGATTTTGGCATCGCCAATTTGTAATTCGCCTTTTATGCTCTTCTTTTTGTTGACAACCATGAACTCGATCGTCTTACAATTGAGTCTTAGTCCTTTCTTTTCGTTTTCCTTAATGAAAGGAAAGAAGAATACATTAACTATTATAGAAGGTCTATAAGAGTTAATGTATTCTCCTTTACGCGTCACATATCAACAGTTTACTTTGTTAAGATTGTGGCCGCCAATACAAATGTGACAAAGTTTCCAGCAATTTTTCTTAATTATAAAACGAATTTTTACTGTCGATTCAGTTTTTAGTTTGTAAATCAGTGCGCGATATCATAGTTCTCCACGACTTCCTTCCGGTTGCCACGTCTGAATCTTTATTATCCCATTTGATCACCGCTCTACCCTCAATCTATCCCACACAATCATTTTATTCGCTCTTGACCTGTTGCTCTCCTACCGTCACTCATATCCCGAGAGTGTTAAATTTTAAGTTCTCTTTTCTTTTTATAACGAAAATTTCATGTTTCTTTATAATTTCCATTGCTTTAAGAAAACCATCTTTCGCTATCCGTATGCCCCCTTTCGGATTTCCGCGACACCCTTTCCATTCTCCGTTAAAACCCTTCCCAGATGTCTAAACTGTTGCATCTATTTTCTTTTGGTATCTCCAATTTGTAATTTGCATGTTGGGTTCTTCCTTTTGCTAATAACTATTTATTCAATTTTCTTGCAATTTGGAGTTAGTCCTTTCTCCTCGCTTTCCTTGAGCACCCTCTGTGAGTTTTTGTTGTAGTTTCTTTTATGTGTCTGCTATGGTGACTCCCTCACCAAAATGGATACCAAAAGATAGGGGCGAATTATGAAAAGTTCTCGGCCCGACTGAGAACTGCAAAAATTCTTATGCTTGGTAATTTGGTCAGATTGTCTATCCTGGCCTAGAAAATATTACACTTCCTCACATTTACAACAACTAATTTTGTCTATAAACAATATCTGATATATTGGGAAATAGAAAATCGTAAAATTATGAAGAACTTGTGCAGATTATGTTAACAAGTTTTTGATTACTGGGTTGCAATATGAGTGTAAACGTGCATTTCCTGCACAGTCATCTGGATTATTTTCATGAAAATCTTAGTGCAATGAGTGATGAGCAAGGAGAAAGATTCCACCGACTCATCAAGACCATAGCGTGGAACACAAACATGATGGCTCGTGTCTGCAAAAAAGACTGTCGCGAGGCCAAACAGCAAAGAGAAAGTCGCGGAAAGTCTTAAGATGTGTAATTAAACATTTTGTCTAATATATTTGTTAAATAATAAAAAATTATTAATTCCTTTCCAAGGATTATATTTTGTAACAAGTAGTTATATACAAGAGCAAAATCGTTATAAGTTTTACAAAATTTTTAGATATAGGAACGTTCATAAATATTACTCAGGTTGACTAAAATGTCAGGCAAATTATGGAGAGATATAGTGATACAATTCAATGTTTCATAAAGAAAAGTAATTAAGTGATTGTATATATATATATATATATATATATATATATATATATATATATATATATGCCATCAAAATATCAATCTGATCCCCAGAATAAATCCATTCTTGACAAAATTACTACTTAACCAAGACAAGATACATGACTAAAAATGCTAAAAATTAAAAGGAAAAGTTTAAATCCGTAATCTCATGTAAGCCAATATATATATATATATATATATAATCAATTTTCCACTTCTGTTTATTAGACATTGATTGTTGGTTACTGTTGTGGTGTTCTCCTTCTAAAAGTCTATCTTGGACTCTTCCGCCTACTGTAAGATTAGTAGGAGCAAAAGCCTGGGTGGAGATCAGTCGACCAGACTGTTCGTAAATTTCGTACTCTCTGCCTCGGCAGAGAGGAACCCGTTTATGAGGCTTTAATGGGAATATTTTGGGCCGAGGCTACAGGCTCGGAGTACCCACAAAAAACAAGCCATGTGCCACATACATCCCTCGTTGGGGTGGCTGTTAAATATTATCAGTAGACCAGACTGTTCGTAACTGTCTAACTTTCTGCCTCGGCAGAGAAGAACCCGGATGAGGTTCTTCCGCAGGGCAAAGTTTCGTCCGAGGAAGTAGACAGGCCCTGAACACGTTTATACGGGTTCGAAAGGAACATTTTTGGCCGAGCCTACAGCCTCGGAAAACCCAGAGTATACTCTGCCTTGTGCCACATACATCCCTCGTGAGGTGGAGGCTGTTAAATATTAACAGTCGATTAGATTGAACGCTGGGTCAACAGAAACACTCACTATTCATATAATACTCTTCTGTTGTACTTACTAATATATGATATAACTGAAACACTTGTATTGTTATTTCTTTTACCATTTACTTGGTCACAGCATCTTAAATAACAGAAAGTAAAATAGGAGAGTAACACACGACTAGTGAGTCGTGTGTCGGATGACCCAACGTTCAATCTATTCGACTGTTAATATTTAACAGCCCCTCACGAGGGTGTATGTGGCACAAGGCCGGTTTATTGTGGGTACTCCGAGCCCGTAGATCCGGCTAAAAATATTCCTTCTGAAACCGTCTAAACTGGTTAAGGGACTGTCAACCTCTCCGGACGAACATTGCTGTGCGGCGAGTCAGAAAGTTTGACATTTATGAACAGTTTGGTCGACTGCTATATTTAACAGCCACCACCCCCACGAGCGATGTATGTTGCACAAGGCCGAGTTTACCCTGGGTTTTCCGTGCCAATAATATTCCTTTTGATATGTCCCGGAAAGGGATATATTTGAATGAAATAGCTAAGTGGTTTTGGCTTCTATAACCAAGTAGAATACGGTAGCAGTAATTGTCTGGTACGCGTCGTAGTCGCAGGTAAGAAGTGTAGATCAATGGCGTAGTCCAATGGGCGTCGTTATAGACTTAGCTCTTAGACTAAGGCTCTTGACTCTGTCGTACCTACACGTCCGTCGGTATTTATGACGGACACCAGCCAATCATATTCAAGTGAGGGGGAACACAGGTGGACGCATATTCCATTATAACACCTTTGAACCCGTCTAACGGGTTCATGGTCTGTCTACATCCCCGAACGAAACTTTACCTTTCGGCAAAGCCTCGTCCGGGTTCCTCTTCGCCGAGGCGGAGAGTTTGACAGTAATGAACAGTCTGGTCGACTGCTACGCCAAGGACGTCTCTCCTACTATTCTTATGGTAGGTGGAAGAGTCTAACATAGACTCTTTAGAGGAGGACACCACTGCAGTTACAAAATCAAATCTTCGCAGATTCCTTGATAAATTCCCCAGAAAACGCAGCACGTTATCTACGATAAGTTTTCTTTTTGTTGTTTATTCATATTGCTTCTTTTTATACAAACTAAACCTATAAGGAATAACGTCCTAAATATATTCATAACAGTTAAAGACAAGCAACATATGCTCAACATAAAATCACAACGATAAACGCTTTCCCGATGTGTACAACTTTATGTGGAATGTCGGGCGTGTTGTTGTCCAAATACATCTAAAAATAACCTCATTATTATGAAGTTAAACAAAAAAATACCCTATAGAGATACGTGAACGTCAGCAAGCTGCCTTCAAAATAATATTACATGTGAATAATATCGACATGTTTGTTCAATAAATATAAGAAAACTTGAATGCTTATGACAGTCGTTTGGGCGTTACAGCTGTATAATGAAGGCTCCTGGAAATGATCTGATGAGGTGAATGCTTCTGCAATATCCCATTTTAAGTAAATAGTTAACATCACATATTGATTCTTCATACAACTATTTTTTTCCTGCTGGACTCCCCGCGTTTATTTCATGGCATCGAACAATTCTTTTTAATTAATTATAATGAAATGAAAATAAACACTATAGTCAAGCAACTGATCTCGATAAACATGGAGAAAAATAAAGAAAAAAGTTGGAGAAAGATAATAATATAGGAGAAATTTATAAATTTCAATTATATAAACAGGTGAGCAAAGAAATAAGAAACGGCTGTATGTCAACGCGTAACCTCTCAATAACGAAAGCAAACCGACATGTCATGAGGTCAACAAGTTGCTGTCGTCGTTGTGAGTGTATCCAGAAACCGATTTTTTTTTTCCGGAACACGGTTACAAGGGATGTAATAAGCAAAACAATATGTCGCAGGCATGACCCACATAGTTTCATTTCTGTTCAACCGTTACTTGGCAATTCATAATTTTTTTCGCAGGCTTTTGAATGAAGACTTATTCTCCAGTCTGCTACACACAGATCCATCATTGAAAGCGCTTTGATGTTGAAATTGCTGATGCTATTTCATCGTAATTGTTCAGATAAGTGCCATTTTAATTCCAACAGTTCGAACCATGACAACCTGGAAGGGTCATGCTAAACCCACAGAGTTTAAAGGCAGTCATCTCTTTCGTGTTCCGAAATTAGGAAGAAAGTTCCACACAAGTTTCAACCATAACTGCCACTTTTTTGGAATAGACGTCCACATTGATGTTTCTTTGAGCATCGAATCTGTCTAACACATTTATAAGTGTACTATTCGTTCGTGCATTCAATATTGTTAAAACATATGTTCTGGTGCTTCTGATGTATATATCGAGATTCCAAAAAAGAATCCGCAATATGATTTTTGCTGATTTGGTATCTCGTCTTTAATCACTTTCCATGTAGCTTTTCTATGAATATTTTCATGGTCTCTGTTCTGACGAGCTCTCTTCTTTCGGACTACGACTTCATCAATTTAAGTGAGGTACTAGATTAGCAGATAGATCTCATCATCTTAATCTTCAAATTTCTCATTGTAAGCGCCAGTTCTTTTCTAATCGTTTCTGCTTAGGAGTTTCTCGCTTGGAACTAATTTTCGGCTTCTTGCTTTCTTGTATGATCTTTAAAATATTAAATACAACGTTCCTTCTCCTTGAATACTGTTCTTTTATTGTCTTTTTTCTCTGCAATGTTTTCTCAGTTACCGTCGTTGTCATTGTGTCTCAGTGACTGCTTAAAGTGAAATGAAATCGTAGACTATTTTATTATGGTCAGAATTACTTCACACTACAAAATTCATGGTTGGAATCGAGTCAAGTCAATGATTTCCTCATGATAGACAGGTAATACATGGAATTATATGCTTCATAGAAGGTTAATTATCCAAATAATCCTATAGAACAGTGTTTCTCAACTTTTTCTCTTAGAGGGCGCACCTATAAAATAACTAAACACTTTTAATAACGAAAAATTAGTTATGAAATTCGAAAATATGAATATCTGTCTACATCTCATATGAAAATTACTTACCTTATTTGCATTAATGAAGAAGACCGGGGCGTACAACGGCCAAAGCTTTGTGAATATGACAATGAATATGAGTATAACATTCCGAATAATGTAAATCATGCAAGTAATCGTAATACCTCATCTCAAGGACACATGGCCCAGTGGATAAAGACGTTAGTTAGATCAAGTGACTAGGCCAGAAGAGTTGTGAGTTCAATACCAGACCACAGCAGTAGTGAACCAAAAACTTTGAGAGTTGAATTAAAGGGAAATAAATGAAACATCCGGAAGAGTCATGGAACGTGGAACTAGAATAATCTACCTCGGTGGACGAAATGAAGGGTTCGGTTCGAAAGTCCAATCACATGAAGAAAGCCGGGGTGTACAACGGCCGAAACGTTGTGAATATGTCAATGAAGATGAGAATAACAGTCCGAATAATGTAAATATGAAATTTTGGTTTAACATTCCCAATGAAGAGTAGTGGTAGAATTTTTATTTAAAGTTGATTTCTGAAGAATCTGATATCTTTTTTGTTTTATAAAGTCTGATAATGACTGATTTAAATCCCTTGAGGAAGTCCAAAGGGAAAGGATTAAAGATTAAGGTATTTAGCATTCAGTTTCACATATCAAATGGCTTGACTTAAATATGAAAGCCATGTGTTTGGTGTCTCTAGATTCTAAAAATTATGATTTTTAAAGATAAAAATAATTTATAAATTACTCTTCTGTTAACTTGAAGCTCATACGGCTACTTTTGAGGACGTCTTATTACACACGGGTGTCCCGATTAGGAAAAACGCTGATCTAGAAAGATGATGGAATTTTCCAAACTTGGAATGGATAGGAATTTTAAGCTGATGCTCGCCATATACACCAGAGCATTTTTGAACGAAGAAATCACAGAATCCTTTTACGCTCCTAAACGAAGCTCATTTGTTCCGTGGTATTAAGATGTCAGAGGAACATTTTGTAGAATCCAAATTTATCTTAACGCTGGTTCGATGCTCGTAAATTGAGCAAATAAGGTCTTAGCTGAAAATTACAAAACTTTATTATACTACCGACCGTCTCTATTGCCTACTGCCCTCGTTTGAAAAAATCCTTTGAATTCCTTATTAGCGTCGCCTATCTATTAGTCAAATTGTGTTCTAAATCAGCATTAGTTAGATTCTATTAGCGGCGTCAGAATGTCTACATTTGAAGCGTGGTAATATAATATTACAAGGGAAATCTATGTGGTCTTCTTTGTCACGGCAAGAGACGATTAAATAGACTTTTTGACTTGAAACGAAGATATACTGCATTATGTTTTGCAAGAATATATATAAATTATTTGTTTGATGGAAATTCTTTATGAGAAATCCAGGCGCACACGCCAGCAAGCTCTGTAGTATTTATTTTGATAAATAGCATGTTATGCTGGGTTTTCTTAAACTTCAATATTTCTGGGATATAACCAAAATAAATATGGCTCCTGGAAGTAGAAGGTTTCTACCATCAGAAGCACATAGACATATGTATATTTATCTATCAATATGTGTGTATATATGTGTATGTGATTCAGGTGTTATTCCCCAGTCTCTTTCTCCATCTCTCTCTCTCTCTCTCGCTCTCTCTCGATATATATATCTATCTCTCTCTCTCTCTATATATATATATATATATATATATATACAGGGTGCCCAGTAAAAAAGCGGAAAATACATGTGTATATGACTCTGTGATTCAGGCGTTATTCTGGTCTCTCTCTCTCTCTCTCTCTCTCTATCTATATATATATATATATATATATATATATATATATATATATATTAATGCATGTTTCATTAAATAATATAGACAAGTGTTGTCTATTTATTTTAAGTAAATTCCTTTAATATTGTCTAAGTTTAATAACATTATCATTGAAAGATGAAAGAAAATCACCAAATTGATACATGTTTTTCTAATCCTGTCTAAGCTTTCCGCTTACATAAGCCATCATCAGAGATGACAAGTACATTACAATAAATTAACCAATACACGGACATAGCAACAATAATTGTCTGTTTTGTTTGCATGGAAGATTTCCAAGTAACGACAAACTCGTGCATACGAGACACTGGAAGTGAAAATCGAGCTGCGTCCCATGACATCATACATATATACAGGGTGTCCAGTAGAAAGAGAAAAATTATTATCACTGCTTTATCTTTCAGGAATAACTGACCTTCAATAATTTTGAATAAATTTCTTGAATATTCATGTATTTAAATAATAATTCGACTCTCGCGTAATTACTTAACTCTGATTGATTCTTTTTTTTATTGATTAATGATTTTAGGAGTAGTCTTTTAATGGTTATTGCAGACAATTTTCGTTTTGCCCTGCTCGCATGGCTAAACAACTCACTGATTGTCTCGTTTTTAAGTTGTCGTACTTTTCAAAGAACATCCGACGTGGGGATGGACATAGATTGACATAGATTTTTCATTCACATCAGTCGTCACCAGTTTCAAACGGTTGTTTCACGTCTTTCTGAATTCACAGCTTTTTTTTTAATGGGTAAACTGTATATTTTTTCTTTAAAAATCGGACGCAAGGTTTAACAGGGTTTGGAAGAATTAGGAACAGGAACATTAGTAATGAGTAGAAAGGTAATAGAACAATCAGGAGGACAGTTCATAGCGACTGACATTGCATTTAAATATTTACCAATTAAAATTGGTTGGAAAGCATGGATCCGGGAGAGAGTTCCACAAGCGATAAATGTAGCATAAAAAACTATAAGCATAGAAGTTATGGCTACATCTACCTAGTCCGGCCTGGGTAAGACGATAAACTATGTTCAACAGCAATGCGTCTGATCAGGAGGTTTTGAGGAGCGTGGAACCAGCTCTTAATTGGCGTTGTTCCCAGGTCCACCCTGACCCGGGGTGGTAGCACCCGTTAGGGTCCCAGCTATCGGCAAACTGAGATAAAAACTCTATGAAAGTGTAAAAACAGGATTTAATACCAGAAATACTTTGTAAAATATTATGTACAGCAATAAATTTTTGAAGAAAAAAAGACTATTACCAGCTATACATTTTTGAGAAAAAAATATTACCAGCAATAGTTTTTTGAAAACAACTAGTACAGCAACACATTTTTAATTATTACCAGAAATAGATTTTTGACAAAACAAAATCTTACTAGCAATGAAAATTTTGTCGACATTACATAACCTATTGTGGTTGATATGCCGTAAAAGAAACCAAATCAAAACTGTAAATTGATGAGATCTCGACACAAGTCTAGTATTACGCTTAAATTTATACAGTCTAGGTATTATAACGAAGAGCGATATTTTTTGTACAATGGTAGAAAATGTAGCACAAGGCCAAAATGTGGCATGCGAAAAAAGGACGGTCTTCTTCTGTCTTAAATTTAAACTTAGCTAGCCACAATTACTGCCCCAAACATACCACAATATTCTTTACACCAAAACAACACATTCTTACTTCATTCACGATAATACCACAATGTCTCTATGAAAGTCCTAACTAGTCCCCATATGTACAATTCATTGTCTGTGGTGTGAGAGGAATAAAATAACAATTTATAAATCTAAACCCCAAGCCATAGCGAAGAGTTCATCCGAACAATTATCATGAAAGTATTTATAGAAAAGACACAGGGAAGCTACATTACAACGGTGAGAATGTGACTGAAGCCGAGATGCCAGGTCAGGAACAATAATATTGCTGATTCTCCTTTGGATCTAATCAAGGAGCTCCAGGTAATATTAGGGAAACCAGACCATATATGGCAGCAATATTCTATGTATGGACGAATGGTAGCCATATAGATATGCAAGATAGAATGAACCGACTTTCTTAGAAACTTATCTTGCGATGGATTCAGTAGAGTCTTTTCACCTTTCATGTCAGCTGATAACGTTAGTCAGAGAAGGCGCAATAGCATACGCCATGCTGATGGAAGGTAGAGCGGATCCTCTCAGATGATTAGTTGAGATAAGCTTAGTTTTTGATGCGTTAAAATTGACAAGCTATCTTTTTCCCGTCAGCTGCCATTTTGAATTTGTCTGACCGATCAGCCTTACTATCGAGGCAGGCGTAAATGGTAGTGACGTCAGCGTCGATGCCATTTTGAGAATTGATGTCATCGGGAAGGACATAATGAAGATTAAAAACAGGGTAGGACCAAGGATGGTGACCTGCAGGTCACCAGTGTTAGTACGAAAATATTTAGACGATTGGCCGTTCAGTTCAACTTTCATTTCTCGATTTCATAGGAAAGACTGGATCAGCTTAAAAACATACCCGGATATACCACAACATTCCATGTTGTGAAGAAGATCTGAAAAGGCTTTCGAGATGACCAGTGCTACAGCCTCTACAGGAAGGAAATTCGTTCTAACGCAAAACAACCTGATTAAGAGATGGGTAACACATCCCAAAATGGTGGATCTAAAAAAAATACAAATCCGATGCCTAAGAGAGATGAAATGCAATCGTCTCTAAATAAGGAAAGGAAGGAGTGATACCTGGTACATCTCCAATTACATGGAAATTCCTTGCTTCTTTCATTTAGACCATTCCTCAAGACCAGCACGAAAGTATTCATACTTGGTAAAATTAGATGGGCTAAAGATTGACATTGCAGAATTGAAATTCTTAGGAAAAGAATAGTATCAATTTTCAATGAAGACAAGAAAAAATAAGGTCATAAAATCATCTAAAGCGTATATTAAAGCATTAGCAGGATTAAAGCATTAGCAGAATTAATGAACTAGCAGAGATGGGAGATCTTGAAGGGAAGTGAATACATAAAGTGGTTATACCTTTGCCCACACTTGCAAACTATGTGACACTAACGAAAGATAGAGGGGAAATGGCAAGGTCGAAGGTGAACAAGAGCAATCGTCTAGGAATTTCCAAGTTACATCAGCCAACAGTAACGAGAGATGATTGATGCTAAGCGGGACAAAAAGATGCGCGAATGGTGATTTAAAGCTTTTAACACCATTCCTATTTGGCTGGAAAACGCCGGTCACTGAATACGAAAATAACTCAGCATTTTGAGACTACGGATAAAGGCATCGCCTATCCGCAATCTACTCAAGAAAAAATAACAGAAAAACAACCCCTTACCCCTAATCAAGATAGAATGTTGGAGTTGGTCTCATTTACAAATTCTGCATCGAGCAATCAAGGAGAATTGAGAAGAACTCCCCGTGCCCAGTTGCTCTACTGATTCCAACACCCCCAGAAGGATTTAGAAGACAACGCCGACGGAGATTGGCAAATTGTAATGAAGGCTAAGAATTACTAGACAACGACACATCAATCTCTTTTGTGTCCCACTCCCTGACATTTACAGCAGAGATCTTGAACTCTTATACCGAAACATTGAAAAATTAGAGGGACGTGCGCCAGACATGGAATAGAAAATGGGGTGAGATCCAAGATGCTGAAGATGAAACTGGTTAAGATGAACCCAATGAAGGCCGTGGATGGAGCTGCCTCCTCAAGTGCGGTAAATCTCCTCTTCTCCAAATAGCATCATCAATAATCTATTATGATGAACTCAAAAATAAAAACCCAAAACATTAGCTTCATCCTCTATTTTCTCTCATTCCAGAATCCAGCCGCTTATTTTAAAACAATTCGTTGACTTTTTTACCCTGTTCAATATCCAATGCTTCTCTAAAGCATTGTATCAGGTATTAATCATTGATAGCATTCATGATGATCCGATCGATGTGCTCGTTTTGACAAGGGGTTTCGATCCATACGGCGTTGGGCGATTGGGTTGAAATAACCCATTAACGATGAGGCATCGCACACCTGGTTGATAATTCGGAATGCGCTCTGGTTCAGCAAAACGCTTTTCATAGCAGGACAGGTCAGAGAAAGGGATTGGCCTTTCTCATCAAATGTTGAGTTAGAGACAAAGATAGAGGCGAAGAGCTTCACCTTGTCAGACGAGGATAAAATTATCTTGGCACCATATTCCATTTATAATAGTAGACACTAACGCTTTGTCTCTATTTAGAATTTGGTTCGAAGATCTTCCAGATCTGCTGGGATTCAATTTGTTTGCTTTAATCTTGGTCTGGAATGCATGGGCATAACTACAATTTTCATTTTCAGACATTTGCTGCATACAGAACTGCAAGTGAGTTCTACACTTACAGTTCTGTGTGCAGCAAATTACTACAACGTTCACTGTGGTAGATGTTGTGTAAGTTTTTACAGTGAGGTTATGGCAGCAGCACATCCAGCGATAAACCCGGGTTGGCTGTTTGGTTTTTACTGTCATTTTGTCTGGAGTATAAAACTCTCCATTGAAGAAAAGATCCATTCTGTGACGACGGCAGCAATTTTAGCGTGTTTGAAGAAGACAGAGAGAGAGAGAGAGAGGAGCTATCACCATGTAAGATCTGAAGCTGTCCCTGTCGGCTTTCGTGTGCTGAGAAATCGTTCTGAGGAAGGCCAAAAGAGGATGACTGTGACGGATGTATCTGTGAAGCGGTTGGGATGAACGATGAGGACGAAAAAGTATTACTTCTTTCTTTCCATCTTCTGGTTAGGTTCTTCACGCATAAAGCTGAAGGTCAAGATCAGGTTTCAGAATGAGAGACTTTCCTCGGGGGACTCTGCTGAAAAACGTGTCTCGGTTATTTTATTGGTGCGAGTGAATGCTGCTAAATCTAAATGTCATTTCCAACATTCTTTGAAACTATGTCTATATTTCTGAGATGAGGTATTATGTACACTATTTACATTATTCGGACTATTTTCCTCATATTTGTCACCATATTTATTACAACGTTTCGGCCCTTCAGTATCTGTCTATATTTCTGAGATGATGTATTATGTACACTATTTACATTATTCGAACTATTGTCCTCATCTTTGTCACCATATTTATTACAACGTTTCGGCCCTTCAGTATCTGTCTATATTTCTGAGATGATGTATTATGTACACTATTTACATTATTCGAACTATTGTCCTCATCTTTGTCACCATATTTATTACAACGTTTCGGCCCTTCAGTATCTGTCTATATTTCTGAGATGATGTATTATGTACACTATTTACATTATTCGAACTATTGTCCTCATCTTTGTCACCATATTTATTACAACGTTTCGGCCCTTCAGTATCTGTCTATATTTCTGAGATGATGTATTATGTACACTATTTACATTATTCGAACTATTGTCCTCATCTTTGTCACCATATTTATTACAACGTTTCGGCCCTTCAGTATCTGTCTATATTTCTGAGATGATGTATTATGTACACTATTTACATTATTCGAACTATTGTCCTCATCTTTGTCACCATATTTATTACAACGTTTCGGCCCTTCAGTATCTGTCTATATTTCTGAGATGATGTATTATGTACACTATTTACATTATTCGAACTATTGTCCTCATCTTTGTCGACATATTTATTACAACGCTTCGACCTTTCAATATCTGTCTATATTTCTGAGATGAGGTATTATGTACACTATGTACAATATTTGGACTATTGTCCTCATCTTTATCGCCATATTTATTACAACGTTTCGGCCCTTGTACGCTCCGGCCTTCTTCAGGTGGTTTCATTGTTTTATCAAACGTTACTATCATATTCTGTCGTTGTAGAAGAATCTAACATTATTTTCCTACATTCATTATCGTTTGTGTTAGACTAAGTTAATAAAGGGTGTTCCAATAACTTTGGATGGATTTTAAATGTGAATTAAGTTTAAGCGTCTAATGGTTTGTTTTCTTTTTCTTTCAGATTTGGCAGACATTTGGACGATATTATTTTTCACACACAATTGTTATGACTTAAATAACATGTTCCAATAGAGAAATAAATAAATTTCCACCAATAACATTGATTTATTTCGTGCTGACTTTGATCCGTCTTAATGAAACACCCTTTATATGATAAAGATTCAGATAAATATTCACATTAGACATTGATCATATTTATCATCACAAAATAATAGTTACCAAAGCCTTGGGTTATCCAAGCACCTAGTCAGCTATTCTCGTAGGCCTACATTCCTGTTGGTATTTCCATCTCCAAATAGGTACCTTGTCCTTTTGTTTTCTACTAGAGTTAACGAAGATAAAAATAGGTATGAATTACAGTGGAACAACGTTAATCAAAACCTATTTCACATGACAATAGACATTTAATAGGTCCCTATGCTATGCAAAACATTTGACATGTGAAACTGTCATTATTTTTATAAATCGATTTAGAGTTCTCAAGAGACTCGATCTTGTGCCAGACTTAGTTAAATTCCGTATATACTTATGAGTATCAAATGTTAAAAATAGGAATATACTCTAATATCCTTACAACGGAGAGTGTCTTCATTGTATTCAAAATATTTTCAAACATTGTTCTATTTCTATTATACAATAATTCTTTTCAACTCGTATCCTTTTCTTTGCTTTTCTAACAACGTTTCAATGACTGCACCCTGCGGCTTCTTCAGGCTGTCTTTTCATCATTTGTGCATCGGACATTTTGGAATGGTTCTCTTTAATTTGTCTAGAAGAAAAAAAAAATCATATTTATACTCTCGTTTAGATTATGTCCGTCCGGGAGATTTCCTAACATATCTTTCTGTTTATCCTGATACCTTGTCGGCTTTGGTGCGATGTCCTCCTCTTAAGAGAACAACGCTAAAATGACATTGGACTTGAAACTATTACAAAGATACCAAATCAACATCTACGGTTCTGCAGGGAGATTCTCGTCAGAAAAAAAAAAGATTCCAATAAGGCCATTCATTTGCCCTGATTCCAAATAAGGAGTATTGATCCTTTTGTGATCGATGAGTCGTGAATGAATAAACGTCTCTTTTGGTTGTGGCCAGTCAATCTAGATCGATGGATCTATTCGATTATACCAACAATAGGAAACCTAAAAGCGATCGATCGTGTTTTTCAAGACAATGGTTGGATCGAGGCCGTCCCTCAGTTGCGATCATCAAATAAAGGAGCAGTTTTCCCCTGGGTCTGACTCGCTTGGTCGTTTTTTTTCTTCAATGCATACATACACACATGTACATACACACACGTACATACACACACGTAAACAAACGCCCATGGAATTTCCTACTCATTGATATACCCACGTACTTAAACAGAGAAGCACATCTGCGTATATATCTGCTTAAACACAGGCATGTATACATCGTAACAAACCTATTCACACGATCAAAGGCATACACATGTACGCTCATATATATGCATGCACACACAGAGACGTGTGTATCTGTTTCCATGAATCGTGGTTATCACCCTGCTTCGTTCTTAATATTATTCTATGACTCGACTCAAACAGGCATACTGTGTTTTATATCAAAGCGTGAGAACAAAAAGGCATACACGTTAAATAGGGACATGGTTTGTTCTCCATCTGCAGAAGTCACTTCAATTGGAAATTTCATGATGGCTGAACAACATAATCCCTTCATTCATCCAAACAATTAATAAAATTAAGCAATATCGAAAGCAAATTGTGAATATTTTTAAAATTCTTTCTTCGACATTAAATGGTTTCCAATTTTCCTTGCTAAATCATTTCTAACCGACATAACAGTGAACTTGGGGATGTTATCGTAACAGTTTTTGTAGTCAAATTGCTTAAGGTATTAACTATGAATATTTCAAAAGGCATATGGAGGATTGAGGTAGCTAAAGATGCCTGCCAAAGCCTAAGCAAAGTATAGAGAAACACGAAATATTCATTAGAAGAAAAGAAAAGAGTACTGATCTGTTACATAATTTAGAGATTCTTGTTAAAATCTAAGAATAATCAGCAATATTATTGGTCATGACTTAGCATCTCTGATTCAGTGAGTTTCCCACTGGTGTAATGTATTTCTTACTGTACCTTGTCTATAAATACTTTTATGGTAATTTTTCGGATGGACTCTTCTCTATGATACCTAGACTTTATCAATTTAAGCGCAGTAATAAACTGGCAGCAAAGTCTCATCAATTTATAGCTGAACTCACTCGATATAACCGTGAGTTCTATGCTAGCAGTTTCTTCTGTCGCACTTCTTACTTGGGGAACTCTCTACAGGCTCCATGTATTCCAACCATTTTTTTATGTTCAAAAATTTAAATGTTATTTTAATCGTTATCATTTGTTTTCTTGATGGCTGTTCTATTGTTCTTTCTGATTAATAATCTTTTTCTTTATTCTTTTAGCCTCAGTAACTCATTGTGTCTTAGTGGCTTTACTAATAGGCGTGGACTGATATCACGACAAAAAGGTATTCTCAATTATATAAAAATGGCTCAGGAACCGGTAGTCCAGTTCGACTGAATATTAAAGAATATTTCAGGATTTTACAGGCATTGCACTCGACAAAATTACGCTACATTGCACCGTTTTTTGTATGATGGTAAGAAAAAAACAACCATAGATAAATGGGATTATTATAGCATTCAGAAAATTATAACTTGCATGTTTCTGATTTTTATAAAATTCTTGTAAAAAAAATATACCGTTTTTAAAATTGTATCTGACATGGCTACTGTTTTCGCATTTGCCGAGTTTATGTACTGAAATATATGATTGCAAATTCTCTTATTGTAGCTGATCATTTGAAGCATTACATTTTGATACATCTTTTGTTAGATATCCGGACATTAAATTGTCATGGTATAGTATATGTCAAATGGCATTTGATTAACAGATTTGCTTCGGAAAAATATTCTTTAAATCGTTGCTGGGTTGGATTTTGTAGGAATTAGTTTAGCTTACTTAAGGCCTTAATAAACATTTGTCATTTGGCTTGTCCACAGTTTCATATCTTTTCCCAAATTTTTGGCAGCCCATCAATATCTCTGATGCAAAGATAACAACAAAAAAAAAACAGGTCTTTGCTGATATGCGATAATATTTAAAAGCTGTAGATTTGGAGGTCCTTAAATTTAGCCATCAAATCGTTTTCAGCCAGCCAATAACAACATGACTTTTGCTTTATGAGACACTAATGAGGCATAGCTCAAGAAGATGGTGTCCACTGGCAGTGAGAAACTAAACAAGAATTACGACGCGAATCAAGTTTCGCCGATTACAGCTGTTTTATTCATTCTTGAGTACACCTCATATGTAATATTGCAACCTACAATATATCTGGGACTCTTTAAGAAATGAATAATAGAAATATTCTTGAGGGGATTTGTAAAAGAGAAATAATGTGAGATATCATCGATAAGCGATGAGAATTCATGACAGAACCTTCCATGTTATGCTCTCTACGCAAACCAATTTCCAACTATGAACATTTGGAATGTCCCATTTACATTTATTTTATTTGTTTAAGCCAACAATTCTGCAATAAAAGATATTCTTATCCCATTTTAAATGTATCTTCTCATCATTCCATCTCTTACTCATTAGGCAATACCACTTGTATTTGATGGTCGAAATAACGCTGCAGATATGGATGGGAAAACGATATATACATATTTATATATCAATAACAGATTTAGAAAAAAAAACTAGAAAAAGTGGAAAAAAAGATTTCATGCGATACATTTCGTATTTGTCTATATTTCTGAGATGAGGTATTATGTACATTATTTACATTATTCGGTCTATTGTCCTCATCTTTGTTGCCATATTTATTACAACGTTTCGGCCCTTCAGTATATGTCTATATTTCTGAGATGAGATATCATGTACACTATTTACATTATTAGAACTATTGTCCTCATCTTTGTCGACATATTTATTACAACGTTTCGGCCTTTCAGTATCTGTCTATATTTCTGAGATGAGATATTATGTACACTATTTACATTATTCGGACTATTGTCCTCATCTTTGTTTTCATATTTATTACAAAGTTTCGGCCACTGTTCACTCCAGCCTTCTTCATGTGGTTGGAATGTCGAATTGAACCCTTTATTTCGCTCATAGACTATTCTAGTTCCACGTGCCATGTTTAATGGATGTCACTTGTCAGTTATCTCCTGTTACTTCCCCTCTTCAAGTTCTCCACTGCCTTAACTGGGTATTGAACTCACACTCGTTGGCTCGTGTCACTGGATCTAACTAACGCCTTTATCCACTGTGCCATGTGTCCTTGATGATATCTATTAAACATGACACGTGGAACTAGAACAGTCTACCCCAGTGAGCGAAAAAAAGGGTTCAGTTCGACATTTCAAACACCTGAAGAAGGCCGGAGCGTACAATGGCCGAAACGTTGTAATAAATATATCGACAAAGATTAGGACAATAGTCTGAATAATGTAAATAGTGGACTACATTTGGTTCTGAGAATTTTAAATAATACATAGAAGAAATTCCAGACGAACGTGAACGGAATCTTTTACAAAATAACACAATTGATGCATCAGTCAGGAACCTTGATGAGTCTGGACATATTTCTGAATTAAAAAAGTTACTTTAATTAAAAAAAGTAAACATTTTTTTCTAAGATGAAAATATATAGAAAGTGCTTTAATCGCTCGATCGTCCACAATAAACTTGCGTCCAGGTTTTTACAACGTTTCTCATGTTTGGGCAGATCTTCTGCTGTCACAATGTTGAATATTTAATTAGAAAAGAGATGCAAACAGGAACAAAAAGAAAAAATATCAAATCGGCGAGGCAGTATAAGAAAAACTCATATTTAAGAAAAAGTAAAATAGTAGGTTCCGTCCCTCGCTTGTCCCGATGTTGCTCGTTAGTGTTGCCAGCCACTTGTCGTGATATTGAGTTTTGGCATAGAGTTGTTAAAAACAAGAATTGTAGGAAAGAACTGATCTGTTAGTAATACATAACAGAAGTTGTCCCAAGTGACACACACCTACCCACCCAGACCAAGCAAGTTAAGTCTGAAATATACACGTAGACATATTGGAAACAGGTTGCGAGTTCTCATTTCTCGAAGTAGCTCTTGTTTTCACCTATTCTTCCCTTGTAAGCATGCAGCAGGCTCCTCCCACCTTTTGGGGAACACTGTGGCGAACAGGGGTTAAGATCCAACGTGTAGTAGTCATTGACCGTTCGTGGGAAAGCTGGGCAAGGGCCCCAATGGATATTGCCAATTCTTTTGAAAACTTAGACCGCTTTTCCTTGAACGCAGCCTTCCAACCATAAATATTTTTAGAGTCTGCCTGATGAATTTAATTTGTCAAGCGTCAGCATATATTTTCAATTGGATTTGAAACGAAAGACCGCAGTAAAACTGCCTTGTTATTTCAGATAAGTGCTTTCGATTCTTATGTTGTTGAAAATATAAGAATCTCCAAAGCTGTAAATGATGCAACGGAGGTAATAATTTAACTTTTAAATGCTTCAAAAAATTTAGCGTTTCTTAAAAACGTTATGCGCTCACAGCATACAATGAGAAAAGACGCACATATCATTAAATTCCAGCCCTATCAAGGGTACCTTTTTTAATCTTTTTAGTGTCACATGTAAATGCATACTTTATATGTAAATATATTATAATGTTCGATTGAAAACGTTCATCTAAAATTTATTAGATTTTCTATATGTTTTTATTTTATTATTTTTAACCATTTCAACACAATCAAGGCATTAAAGCCACTAAGGCGCAAAGGGGTTACAGAATGTGATAGAATATTAGAAAAAGAAGACATTATTAAAGAGAAAGAACAATAAAAGTACAGAAATTAAGAAGGAAAGGGATAACGATGGATAATGTTTTTAAAATTTTAAGCAAGGAGCGGAAAGAGAGTTCCACAAGAAAGAAGTGCAGGTATTTCAGATAGAACTCATGATTTCGTCTAGCTATTTCGACTGTAAAATGATGAGACAAAACAGTTAATCTAGTACTGTGATTAAATTCATACTCTAAATATCAAAGAGGAAAGCTCATCAGAACAATTTCCATGAAAATATTTAGAGAAAATGTATAGAGAAGCTATGTTTCGGCTATGGGAAAGTGACTGAAGCCGAGCCACCAATACAGGATATATAATGTTGCAGATTCTTCTTTGCAATTTATCTAGAATCTCTAAATACAAAGTAGAAACACCATGCAGTATTAATATAGAAGGACCAATAGTTTGGAGTTATAAATCTATAAGATAGATACTGTCGAGAAAAATTGTTTAGCACTACAGATTGGACCAATCTTTATAGTAGCACTCTATTCTCCGGTAAATCTGTTTTACGGGGAGTCCACATTAAACTATTCTTGTTCAATTTATTGCTTATAACATTGACCGATGAGTCAAGTGCCTATTTCTTCTTTCATCTTGCGCATATTCCCATTATTCCTTGAACGGTGTATGCGACTCAAAAAATTCTATATCTTCATAGCACGTTCCCTATAAATCATTTAACTAGGGCTGAGTTTTACTAGCAATTTTAATAATCTTAACACAAAACCTGATATTGATCTGCTACTCCAGGTTCTCATTTTTGCTAACATTATAACATGAACACGTACACATTTATCTGCTTCTTAACAACAAATGATACATCTGGTATCTGTTTTAAAAAAAATGGGGATTGGGTATATTTCCGGCTGTGGTTGCTGACATTTGCCTTTTACTGGCTATTCATTGAAACACTATAGTCGTTTTCTCTCTCTCTCTCTCTCTATATATATATATATATATATATATATATATATATATATATATATATATATATATATATATATCCTATCGTATATATACATAGCATATACTAACAAATATCATATAACATTCAGGGAATCTGATCAAAATTAAAACACTTATTTTTATAATATTCGCCCATCAGACAATGAGATCTGAGCACAGATTTTGTCGTCTAACGATTGTAAAACATGCAATTCAGAGTCACTATTTGAATTGTTGTTCGTCAGTGCTGTTTCGTACTTGGTAGTGCCACAGGGTCTGTCTATGTTTCCAGGGGAATTCATCATGGTAGGTGATTTTGAAGGTAGATGCATGTGTTTTTTTCTTTTCAGTTATTTCTTTCTTTTTTTCTCTTTTCAAATTTCTTTAATGTTTTCTTTTTTCTGCTTTGACATATTTTGACACTAAAGTTTTTACTATATAATTAAAGATATTGTCTTGAATCGATTAATAGTAATATCTTTATATAAACAATAATTTTCTTTATAAAAATTATTATATTAATATTAATTTTAAATTCTTATTTCCATTCTATAATATTTTAAAAACCTCTTTGGAATTTTATACTCATTTTTAATTTCCTTTTTTTATGTTCCTTCTTCCTTTTTGAACTTGGGCTGCTATGTTAAATTTATGTCAGCGTTCATCTTCAACCATCGTTTTTATCTAGACCAATTCCACCATAACCACTTAGTCTCTTTACTTCTCTATATCTCTATGACTTCCTATTCCCTTGTTTTTTATTTATGTCTTACTCCCTCTTATTTTCTCCCTTCTTTCCTTCCTTCATTTTTCATTTTCTTTTGAAAAAAATAAGTGGAAATTAATATATTTGAACAAATGCATTTACATTGGCAAGTCCAGCGAAATCTTTTTTTTTCCCGAGGACAAAATGGCCATCTGTATGGGATAATTTGTTTGGGTTTCATTGTTTGTAATTCACACACACACACACACACACACACACACACACACACACACACACACACACACACATATATATATATATATATATATATATATATATATATATATATATATGAATGTATGTATGTGTGTCAGAAAATACTAAAACATCTTAAAATAGGATTTACAGACAGTTAAAGTTGATTAAATACAGCATGGTAACCATATATTTATGAAAAACAGAAGTCGAAAATAGCACACAGAATATATAACGATAATGATTGTGATATTTCGTAATATGCGGATAATCTGGCACAAGGCCTAAATAGTGGGGGCGTGTTGAAAATCGGTCTGAACATGCAAACAATAATCTGTAAAAAAACATTTTGCTCTCCATCGCTGTAAGACACACTATTTCTGGAAGATTTAAGGTGTCTGGGTAATTTAGTAAGAAAGGTCGACACTGGCCGACGATGGGCAGAGACTATAGGATAGAAAGTGAACGTTGTATTAATGGCTGCCAATGCACAGGCAAGCTGTTACAGTCTGTGTGGCATTATTTGATGTCATAAAAGAAAAAGAGTGTCTAGCATGGAGGATGAAGTGTCTTGGTCGCCAGTTCTCTTGATTAACTGAGAGCAGAATCGAAAGAAAAATAGGAGAAGAAAATGGATGGCTGAATCTTTTTTGAGAAGGCGTTGGCGAGAAGGTGAATGTATGAATCATTTGAGACACGAAGTTTGAATAATTTAAAGTAGAAGTTTAATGCAGAACTATCAGGAACAAAATAAAATGTAGGAGAGAAAATGCGTCAGGAAGGAAATTAGCGTAAGTTGTACAAATGACGTGAGTAGATAATGGCGGAACGAAAAGAAAGAGAAAAAGAGGATTAAAAGGGAGGATTTGGAGGAAAAGTATGAAGTTGGAGAAGGAAAAAAAAAAGATGGGAATACAAACAAGAAGAAGAAGAAGAAGAAGAAGAAGAAATGTTAAACATTGAGTGGAAAGTTGAAAACAAAAGAAAAAGGACACAAGCGAAGCAAGAAAGGCAAGTGATGAAAAAGAAAACATTAAAAAAAGATGAGGAGAAACAGAAGAAATGATCATGTTTTAATGTTATTCATTTCCTATGAAAATCACCATATTTATTACAACGTTTCAGTCATTGTACGCTCCGGCCTTGTTCAGGTGGTTGGAATGTCGAACTGAACCCTTTATTTCGCTCACTGGTGTATACTATTCTAGCTCCACGTGCCATGTCTAATGGATATCAGTTATCAGTTATCGCCTGTTAATTACCCTCTTCAAGTTCTCCACTGCCTTAACCGGGTATTGAACTCACACTCTTTGGTTCCTGTCACTGGATCTAACCATTGATTTATCCACTGTGCCATGTGTCCTAGAATTAAGCAGAAGATAACTCATAACTGACATCCATTAGATATGGAACGTGGAACTAGAACAGTCTACCCCAGTGAGCGAAATAAAGGGTTCAGTTCGACATTCCAACCAACTGACGAAAGCCGAAACGTTGTGATAAATATAGCAACAAAGATGAGGACCATAGTCCGAATAATGTAAATAATGTACATAATACCTCATTTCAGACATATAGACAGATACTTAAAGGCCGAAACGTTGTAATAAATATGGCGAGAAAGATGAGGACAATAGTCCGAATGATGTCAATAGTGTACATAATACCTCATTTCAGAAATACAGACAGATACTGCTATGAAAGATTTAATTTTATCTTTTATGTCTTCCATTTTGCATCTTTTCCCCTGTCTCACAGGTTACATCTCATTGTCTCAATAGCACCAACAAATTCTAATCCGTTTTTACAATCATTTCCTGATGATGTTAACCCTTTACTTCAATTCAGTCCGAAATTGGAAATATCACTGAAAATAAACTAATATGCGATTTTATTCGGCAGACTTTTGGTCATATTTTTCCAAAATAAATTCGAAAGAATTCAATGATGGTGATGGGAAAGATAATGAATTGTTAACTTTTCTTTAAAACTCTAAATGCATTTGAAAAGATTTAGAATTAATGCCGATTAATATTAATCCATTTTATTGTTAACATCAGAGAAAATAAGTCTTTTTAATATTTGCTAATAGATTTGAATATTAAATAGAAGACTACAGATTTAACAACCTTCCTTTATACAGTAAAGTTGGACGAAATGCAAATAAATATAATAAAGAGAAGAAAATATCTGGTCATAAGTAAAACTCTAACAGGTTCTAGGCCATTAAATCTATTTAATTGGATGTCTTTGAGTTGGATGCATTTGGGAGACAATTCTTAATTTATTCATGCGTCGTTGTAGACTAAAAGAAATTCTTTGTTTAAGATTTATATTTTTATTTAATTATATTTCCGATACTTTATTCTAGACTCTTCGGAGAAGTTGAACACAATTTATTCAACAACCTTTTATGAAATATAACCAAATAAATTGTTACGGTTTACTGTGTGTTTTATCTCTAGGTATGCATTGCGTACATTTGTGGTTTCTATGTCAACTATAAGAGTTGGTATGTCTAAACGTTTTCATCAAAGAACGTGCCTTCCCACGCAATCTTTTACTTTTGGTTTTGCCTATTTTGATTTTGTATTTTCTTATCTAAAATTGAATGAAAATTTTATTGATTACAGTTTGTTTAATTTTGAGTTTAAGGCTTCGTATATTTTGTTTATATGATTTTTGAATAATGGATAAATAATGTTGAATTACTTGTGATGTGCTTGTGTTGCTTAGTCGTATGCAAATGAACTGTTATATATATATATATATATATATATATATATATATATATATATTATTTATTTAAAAAATTTATAACATAAACACCATCACTTGATAAGACACCGGAGGCGTTGAAACAAAATGGCTATTTTTTAGTGATATTATAACATATTTATGTTATAATTTTTTTAAATAAATATTTATATATGCTCTACTCTGTATTGAGCACTCTTTTAAGAATATTAATTGTTGGTTATTGGAATTCATTTCGTATACACCAATTATATACTTGTATATATATATATATATATATATATATATATATATGTGTGTGTGTGTGTGTGTGTGTGTGTGTGTGTGTGTGTGTAAATGAGAACGAATGGAGTCCAATTTCGACGTTCGTACACTCCTTGTATCTTGGAAAAGGGTAACCGCGTGGTCTTTTGCCTTAAGTGAGTTCAAATTACACCAATATTCAATACGTTCTTTAGATTTCATGGGATAGGACGGCAGAAGATATAACATGTTACCTCTGTTAAAACCGCAACATTTCAGCAAGAATGGGTTATTCTAGCAGGTTAATGGCCAGAATTAAGAAGCATTCAGAAATCTTGTGATAAATTCTTTAGCCAACACGACCGCTTAACATGATCATTTGTTGGACACAGTGGAGGAGCCTAATCACACGCAATATATATATATATATATATATATATATATATATATAAATTATTTATTCGAAAATTATTACATACAGTTTTCATCCGATTTCGATGATTTTTTTTTGTTTGATAGATAATTCTTCCGTGACGGTGTTGAGTCCAAATTGATTGGAAAAAAATTACAACCTTGGAGGCAAAAATCGACAAAACTGATATTTTACACTTTGCACAAAAATCAAAAATCAAAATTTAATGACTGTAAAAAACAGCGTACAATCAATTTAGAGAGTTGAAATCTAACGTAAAAGATTATTAGAATTATAAAAAAAATTATATTATAAATAAAAAATATTGTATATTATTATGATGGTCCATAAATGAGGTTCCTTCATTGCAAGACTGAGAATGTGAAAAGTAAGCGCAGATTGACGATTGCGAAATATATATATATATATATATATATATATATATATATATATATATATATGTGTGTGTGTGTGTGAGCGTTAGTTTATTTATGTATGTGTATCTTTATCTGCTTGTATATATGTATTGATTATATAAATGCATAAATACATCGTATCTAAAAAATACCAGGCTGCAGTTAATACATCTTTACAATATTAACAGCAATAATTGTGAATATTCTAATCACTTAAAAACTGATATTTTTTAAAACAATTCGGATAAAGTACTAACAAACAGAATATCTTATAAATTAAGTACAGTGTATGGTTATGTGTGTTTGTGCGTGTGTGTGTCGAAAAATCTCTTACGCTCCCAATCGTCTGATTTTAATGATTCAAAAGCCCTAGAAAATTAAGGCACAGGGAAAAATTTTCGAAAAAATCCGAATTCAGGGTTGGCAGATTACGTGAGGTTAAAAATACATATAAATATGTTATAGTAGCCATTATCGTTGCATTGATGTTTCATATTTTCCTTTTATATCCAAAATTGAAGCTAGATTAAAATTTTAAGCTAGCTCCTGTGGAAGACACTTGGTTTACCATCATCACAATAGGAGTAGATGCGATAGGCATCAATAAACTACAGAAGAACTCAAAATTGATCGATGAATTTAAGTATTGAATTAATGTTTAAACTTATCTTTTAAAAGTTCAACGATAATTCTTCTGCTGCCAATTAATTTAAAAAGAATTTGATGTACATAGATCCTTATTTTCCGTACAAACATATATTTCTATTTCATGGGTGACAGAAGAGAGGACAATTTATAAGATAAAATTAGTAAAGTGTAGAGATGGGAAAATAGACATTAGCTATTCATTCAACATTTGAAGAGTTAGAGAAACATAATAGCTAATTAATTTGCATATTGATTTTAAAATTTTATTTCATTAATTAACTGTTCTTTATTACAGTTTTTTTTATTCGATGATTGTTTTGATTTTAATATAAAAAATAGTTATGTTTAGGAATAACTTCTCATATAGCACAGAAAAGTGTTTGACGTTTGCATTTTACCTGGCCTTCAACAAGTTGGCATCTGTTTGTAAAACTTTCTGTAACTGTCACAAACCAGTTTATGAATGAAATGTTCATTTAAAATTTTTGTTTCAAAGATTTCAAGTAGTCAATATATCTTAATCTGTCAAGCGATTGTGAATTGACGAAGTCTGCTAGTCTTAAATAAAACAAATTCGATTCAAATACCCCAAAATAAGAAAGAAAATCAATACACGCTGTATGAATAAACACATACCCACAACTATATACATTTAATAATAATAATAATAATAATAATAATAATAATAATAATAAACAGCATCGTACAAGTGGATGAATACAAAATTATGATACAATAAAATAACCTCTTTCCGGCCTGTAATCAGTTCTAATCAATAGCCGTTAGCCTAATTTCAAATAAATGTGCCTGCCTATTCAATACTGATCAGAGAAACAATTTGAACCGGAAGTCACTGAGCATGCTCCCCGTAATACACCAACGACTAACATATAGTCGAGCTACTTCCAATCAGCATTACCTGAAGATTGCATTCAAACTTTAAACAGTGTCGACATTTTTTTTTTTTTTTTGTTGGAAGGGACTTCATAAATTTACTTCCGCTTTATCCTGGATACTGAGGACATTTAATTTCATAAGAAATTATTAAATATATTCAAATTTATGGACACCATTAGTATTTATTAAACAGCACATTGCTAGATGCGGGCAAAATAAGGAGTGGGTAAGAGCGCTTTGACTAACCTTTTAAGGTTTAACCTGTATTTCTAACTGAATTTTATTAATACGAATTTAACTTTCGTTTGTAAATATAAATCAATCAAAAGAAAAAAATGGCAATGACTGTCGGCATAACACTCAGTCTTAAACCTGAGGATTACATTGAGGATTCAACTAGAGAAATATTGATGACATATTGGGTATTTCGCTCATTTAAGAGCCTAGCAGATATTCAAAAATTAGCATTAACTGATAAAGTATTAAATGAACGAGATAGCTTCAGTAGAGAGCAACTGTGCATACTTTAGCCAGAAGAATTTGTTATACGTTTATGACGTCTTCCGTGATATTTGCTAAGCTTAGTCCTAAGGAAAGATTTCTCTTCAGTGGGATTAAACACCCTCCCGTGAAGTGTAGGTCCATGGCCTCCATACGCTATGAATTACTGCAGCGGTTTTTGTGGGAAGGACGTTTTACATCACTACGACTAACTGATCTTGATATCAGATTTATACTTTTTCCAAAAGGTTTCCTAAGGTTAGAGATGTCAATCTGTTCTGATATTTAACCCATACATAGTTCCTATACAACCACCACAAGAATGGATGGGTCCGTACTTTAAAGTTGTTTACTCCACATTATCTCCGTATCATCATAATGTCGCAGCTGAAATCGAAATGCATCTGACTTTGCAATGTTTTAACAATTTTGTACACTTTTTGTGATCCTTAGCGAATTATGACACATTTTTGTTCTTATTTCTTCTTGGCGCAGGTCGGGTAGCGGATATTTTGCCATTAATACGAGTATCTATCAGGACTCCTTCCTTAGATCTATGTTGCTCCTAATTTTCATTAACGACCTTTTCGATGTTCTCAAATATCGACTCTCAACCTTTGCTGATGATGCAACTATTTACACATCACTTATTAAAAATCGGTTAGGTTTGATAAGGTCGAATTTGCAGCTGATCACAAAAATGACCTGCCACAGGAAATAACTTTATTAATTTTAAGAGAATTCCAAAACGAAAGTGCTCTCTTTTAATTGTCTCAAATAGGCATCTTGCCTGGGTTCGTGTCTCGTTGCGTTTTTCAGTCTCACCTTTTCCTCTGACATGAAAAGAAACGGTTATATTGAATCAATTCCTACGTCTGCTGAAAACTTGGTTCACTGTGTCGTTCGAGACAATTTTTGCAGCCAGCATATATATTACCCATTTGTAAATCTAGTATTCGTTCATGAATTGAATATTGCGATCGCATACGATTGGTGCATTTGCTTATCTAGAAATTCTTGACAAATTTCAAAGAGTAATCTAAAATGTTATTGTTTCTAACTTGGCAAATGGGCTTTAGTTACTTTCCCATAACCCTAGAGTAGTTTACCTGTATCTTTTCTATAAAGATTTTCATGATAATTGTTTTAATTAACTTTCGTATTTCGTACTTCGATTTTACGAATATAATCGGAGTACTAGATCGCAAGCTATCATCGACTCAACTTAAAATAAAAAGTAACTTTCTTCAAATTACTTATTTCACACCAGATACTTTCAAATCACAAAAGGACATAGAAATTTCTATCTTTTGCTTTATTAAACTCTTCATTTTCTTCTGAGATAATTTTAATTGTATCAGCGTGCAGGGTTTAATCACATGAATACAATAACAGAATAGATTTTTTTTTCAAATACACTTAAATTTTTTATAAGTCTCTAGAAATTTGCTTTTACTTAAACGATACGTGTCAAATAAAATAAAAAAAAACTATTGTGAAGTAACCTATTTGTTGTTGGATATCAAACACACCCCATGAAATTGAACTTGGTTGCTGTAAAAAGAATATCTGGAAAATAAATAAATGTCATCATTTTACAGTCGAAATTGTTTGACATCAGCCTTATAAGTTCTATGCTAATAATTACTTTGCTGCGTTTCACAGCTTACAGAAGTGTTTATCGGTTTGTTTGCTTCTTTTTTTTTTTAACTTTCCTGTCATATTTCATCTTCAAACATTTAAAAGCAATTCCGACTGTCATTTCTCTCTTTTTAATTCCTGTTCCTTTATTTATCCCTCACTTTAATAATGAGGTTTCTCAGATTCTTTCATTCTCAGTAACGCCTTACTTTTTTGAGGCATTATTAACTCGCTTGGGGAGGAAAGGAAAAGCCTATTCAATGTTTAACCTTTTGTTTGTTCATAGATGCTCTTCTGTATATTTCCGTTGTTAGAACTGTGTTTATTTTAGCTACTGCCAGTTTAATCCAATTTAACCATTCTCCTACGACGTATTTCATCAACAAAGGATTTCTGCTGGTAGACTTGTCCCTCCCTGAAGTGATTTCGTAAGGAACTAGACGACATGGACAACGGAAATAAAATCTTCCTCCATAGATTATATATGCTCCATCCAAAATGCCCTGAAGGTTAAATGGATTGACAATCTCTTAATGAAGGCCGGAAGACACATCTGTCGAAATGTTGTGATGACAATAATAAGTGCGGTGAGGGGAGGTACCCGCGTGTAAATATTAATATAAATAGTTAAAATTCATGCGACAGTGATTTCGGATAAAATCATTCTGCTGTTATCACCTTTGGCGCTGTCTCAAGCAGACAACGTTTGGCGTCATATGTTCGCTTTCAAAAATTCATATTTGTGCTCATTAAATCTGCATAGTGAATTCTATATATATATATATATATATATATATATATATATATATATATATATATATATATATATATATAATATATATATATAAAATCTTGGTAATCTTGTATGGATAATCTCAAGGAGAATGAAATCCTGAGAGCTCAATGTTTGCAGGTAGAGATATGTAAATGTATATGTAAGTATTTGTATATATATATATATATATATATCCATATATACCAATGTATTTCGATACATGTGTATGTGGTTATATGTGTAATGCCACATGTACATGAATGTATGTGCATGTGTTTTTGCTTAAATATGTATGTGGTGTATGTATGAAAAAACAGTATTTTTTAATATTACCTTCAAATCTTGATTTGAAAGTTAAACTTTAATTAAGAAATATTACTCATCTAAAAATAGCTACCAATTAAATTCATGAATTAGACTCTAAGTAATAAAGATTTTACCTTAACAGTCATTCACAATATTAAAATATTACTATTAGTAAATTTTTATTTTTTTATTATTTTTGTTTATTAATATAGTATTCGACTTATATTAAATCCCTAATTTATTTGTGGAGAAGTTGAATATTTAAATTACTAACAAGCATTAAATTTATTTTCTTTGTGGAGTTTTTGAACATTTAAATTACTATCAAGTGTTAAAATCTGTTTTTATCTAAATTGCTAAAGCTATATCAACCCTTTTTCTTCCTCCAAAAACCTTTCCTTTTCCTATATTCCCGTTGAGTTGACTGATTAAATAGGTCAGTGTCTGATCCATACTCCCTCCTTCGTCAATATTAAATATTATAATAAAAAGAAATATGAAAATAAATTTAAAACCTCTCCCTTCCCTCTCTAAACTGGACCCGTTCTCTCACACTATTACTCACCATCGTCTATGTCAACTTATATAAGCTTAATACTGCCCGTCAAAAGTGTAAATTTTAAATTCATCTTTCGTTTCACCTTTTGAAAGTGAAGTCTGAAGATCCAGAGAAAAATAAAATTCCCTGTTGAAATAAATTATTAGAATGGAGCCTTAAAGTGGTCTGTTTTTCTTTAAATTATATATATATATATATATATATATATATATATATATAAGTTATCGCTTGTTTGTCTTCAAATACTTTTGTGAAATACATTCTTCCAATCACTTTTCTCTCCAGTTGTAGTTGGATCAATCAACGCTAATTATTCATAGTGTTCTTATATTTCAGAAGATCTCCGACTGTCAATAAGAACCACAACTGTATTACTCATTCAAATCTCGCCATTCCACTGGGAGTGACGCACTTAGTGTAGGTTTGTCTTAGCAATAATTTCCGTGCTATAGTTGGCTTAAGAAACTTAGTTAGGCTTATTGAAATAAGATTTAGTTTATTTTCTTCAGATTTACTATATAATTTGTTTCTTGTAAAAACAAACATTTCTGCAAGATTCACTCAGAGAATATAATTTCAAAATCATGTTTTTTTTTCCATTTGAAGTTATCTTAACATCTTTTACTTAAAGGTAATTTAATATTCTCTTTTAAAAACGTTTATTCAAAAAAGCGAGGAGACGAATGATAAACTTTATTTTTTTTGCGTAATCTGTATTTCTTTCAAGTAAAAAATGTCGAGTTTTTTTTTTCCCGAAATCCTTTTATTATAATGCAACATTTATTTGTAATAATTCATTAATCTGTCTTTTTTTTTCACTTCTTAAAAATCTCTATAAGAAAGATTATTGTAATATATTTAATTTTCAACAGAAATTTTTCTTCGGAAGTCTTTTTCCTCGATTCTGTTTTTGCCACGTGAAATTTAATTAAAATGCCATTATTTATCACATAAAGTTAATTTAATATTTTCTCAATGATATTTTTTTATTTATTAGAACAAATATATGGTTAAATTTAATTTTTACAAGTACCGTATTTCCTCATGTATATATACGCATTTCTTCTAAGAAATAATAAGCAAAATTAGTGGTGCGTATTATGTACAGCTACAAAAAATATTTTACAAAATGCCGTTTAATAGGTCGATTTCAGTTGTGAAATGACTGCTCACCACAAACATACGACAACTTGACACTAACATTCGGTAATTGCGACACCATAAGGATGTAAAATACAATCAGATGTATCTAGCAATATTGACAAATGTAAAATAATATAAGAAGTATCAAAAAACTAAATTAGAATAATATTATTCTGTTTAAAACTATTTTGTAAATAAGAGTAGGAAACGTTGGCCGTAACGAAATTGGTGAGGTACAATTTATAAGGTTTGATTATCAAACAAGGGTTGTGTGTTATACGTGAGTAGAAACATTTCAGCGCTACTTTAGGAGAGCATATTATGGATGAAGCCGTATTATACATGGAAAATTACGGTAATTTGTGATTTTCTTTTTAAATTTATATTAAGCTATGCTGAATTTTAGTTTTGTTTACCATTAAAAAACATGAAACAAAAGCAATTATATTATTTATAGAAGATTAATGTAAAACTTATTTATTTAGAATGTTACGTGGAGTTAATTGCATATAATTAAATAAAAATTCGATAATTGTGTACATCGTAAATGAGATGTATGAAACGTTATCGCTCATCTTAGTCTGCTGAAAGATGTTGTTTTAAGAGTGCATTTTTCTGCGCATTTTCCTAATTATAAAATAATATATTTATGAAAAATATCTCAGCATAACAATACTTGCTTCATTTCCAAACAATAAAATAAAATAAATTATTTTCAAGTTCATTTTATTTCATTTATTCTATTTTTGTTCAGAATACGTAATTCCGCTGTTGGTTTTCTTTCATTAAAACCTGGATAATTAAGGTGAATAATTAAAGTGGATAATTATTTCAAAGATTAAAGTGCATACGGCATTTCGTAAACCCTTTTTGACTGAGTGAATCCGAGGCTCCATCAAATTATATATTAATTGTAATATGACCTTAGAAAACAAAATTATACCAAGATGAAAAGGCGTAACTTAATTAATTTTGCGCTTGATCTATACTTGTCCTTTTAAATTCTAAAGATAACTACAGCAGCGAATTACCGCAAACACAAACAAAATAACATTGCACCAAGCGCAACGACGAGCGGTAAAATAGACCTCCAATGATGGCTCTTAATAGCACCATGAGGTGGGCTGCAGTATAGAACGCTATATCCGATTTTATTTTTTCTTCGCTCCATTGGTTTTGTAAATTATATAAATAATATTATCGTTTATCATTTTAGAATTTAATTAAGAATAATGTACACACTCGTCGCAAACCTGGAAGAACATAATTTGTATAGATTATGTTTGCTTTTTTCTTTTTCAGGAAGTAAACTGAGTTTCTTCAACTTTCTGTGGGATGTTCTCTTGAAACATTCAAATACAGTTTTATAAAGAAGGTAACTGTTTTATTTTTCACTGTAAAATATGAATTCATGTCGATTTCTTGCTTAGTAAAAGTTTTAATACAGAACTTCCTGAGGCCAGTGCATTTCTTGCTAAACAAAAATATTTTCATTTGCAGCAGCCCAACATTAAAATACATCATTTCTCCAGATTAGATTCATTGAGTGAAAGATTTGAGTGACAATAGTGAGCAATAAGATCATTTTCAGAAATTACGAAAGTCGTTCACACTATATTTCTTCCAACGGTTCACATTTCATATCAGGAACATGTATTGAAAGAGTTACTAATTCAATAAAAGTAAGATGATTGAAATACTGATAGCATAATTGTCATGGGTTTCCCGTATTCCGATCTTGCGTGATTCTGGCAATGCAATAGTCGATTGCTTGATTTCTTTTTCCTTTTCTTAAGTTAACTTTTGCTTTTTTTTTATCATGCCTGTAGATGGCTTCATATTTCTGAATGAATTCACCATATATGATTTTCTTTTTGTTATAATCATGACAAATCCCTATGAAAAAGTCAGGCTGATGCATCCTATATATCATTATCATCAGACCATGACCTCGTAGGGTCACTGAACGACTAAGCACTCGATCAATCCTTCGCCCATATACTAGGGTTAAAATCCCAAGACTTATTAAGTGACGCGCAGGCCTGCCTGAATCCATCCTTATCTAAGACAAACCGCAGCTGATGACCTGCAACTTGATGTTCCTTTTGATCACATACAGGTGGCGCAGCAATACTGTATCATTACGTCAATTGTTGCATCCATAGCTATCAGACCCACTCTACCACATTGTGCTAGATGGCCGATGATCTTTGCCCTTTGACAGGTCTTGATTTTAATCCTGTTGAATGTCTAATCGACCTACTTACCTGAAAAAAAGCCTTGTTCAGAGCAGTTTTAGCCACATCGCTGAAGCAACCATGTGCCAAATAGTATATGTTTACATGTTAGCAGTAGCACCCAGACATTGTCTTTAGATATTAATCGACATCTAGCTTTAAAAGATTCTCAGAAGAATCTGTTTGACAGAAATGACATACGTGCTGCTGCCTCCTTAATATTTCCTTGATTTGTTTTGCAAATTATGGTTAATGACAAATTTAGGAAGAATTAAAAACTCGAATACTTATGCATCTATCAATTTGGATACTATCAGATAGATGAAAACCCCAAACAATTATTAGTTTCGAAAGGATTACCTAAGTTGATATAAACTTGATAATGGTAGTATAACTGTTTTTAACTAAGGATACTTTCGGGGTTCTTTGACCAAGCCAACAGTACTACTTTTGGTTAAATTTTATAAAAACTTTTTCTTAAAATTTTTTTCAGGAAAATATATTTATCAAGTCCATTAACTGTTATCACTCTTTCCTAACTATTTGTTGTATGTCCTCATATTGTTGCATACCCACCCTCGTGCTGAGGGTCCCTTGGGGCGACAGTCTTGATTCATTCATATGTTGCATTCTTCTCTCGGTCAACTTCCAGACGGATGATCGCTAGTTTTAAATTCGGAGACAAATGAGACATCAACAAAAAGAATCTGAAACTTATTTATTTTATTAGCTCGTCAACGTTTACATTTTAAACTAGCCACTGGGGTCGCTCTATCACTCCCACTGGGAAAAAAGTTCCCCAAGACACGAAATAATCACGTCTGCACTCTTCCAAAAAACTTCACGAAATAACTTTTTATATCTCTAACATTCGTCTCAGTCAATCATTATTTTGCCTACCAGCTGGCCCCAAGGTCAGCCTCGGGAATCTGAGCCAAATACATTGCCGCTAAAAAAATAATAGTCTGAAACTATTATTTAACAACATGATATGGTATTTGGTATAGTGCTTTGTGATTCTGTAGCGCCGTTGCACGGTGTCAAATAGGGATTTGTTCGCTAGCACCTACATGCTTCATTGGCTCGAAACCACTTTTATTCATTCTTCTGAGATACGATTGTATAATTTTGGCAGTTTACATATGTCTGAACTAATTTGGCGCTATGCATGATATCCATAAGAAAGTCTCTATCTTAATAGGTTTACTTTTTTCTTTTTTTGTTTTAAAAGCTTCATTGGAAGCCTTAAAATATAACAGGAAAAGATTAAATAAAAGGAAAAGACAACAGAGACCCTGGCGATGACATTGATTTAAAATATTCTTATTTATTTATTTTTTTAAATTTGTTGGTAGGATAAAAGTTTACACACAGAATCACACACAAACATACGCCCGTACGCACAGACACATGTACACGCAAACTTAGATAAACATAAATTGTTCAGTTATTTTGGAAGTCTCGAGAAATGGTTACGCGTTCTGGATATAAATTTTTAATTGACCATAACGAATATTAACACTCACACATAAAGAGAACAATTTCTGTGAGTTTACTGTCGTTATTGTAGAGTTACTGAATAAATTAATATACTTATTGACCGTTCTATTCATCACGACAATGTACCTGGCTATTTTGCAAAATCTCGTGTACATTCCAAATAATGCATCAAACAACTCTAGATTTAGATCTCTGCTTTCAATATTTCTTGAAAATGAAATGAAAATTGCAATAGAAAAGAGATTTTATAATGTGGACGTGATTTAGTGGATGACGATTATGGATTATGGAAGACATAAAAGCCTTCAACAGGCCACTGATGACAACCAGTTACGGAGAATTACTGAAGTGTATCTACAGTACAGTGACATTGTTTGAAATATATACCCAACTAGAAAATAAAAAAATAACGACATTTGGGTAACACACGAGTTGAATGAACATTTTTAAAAAATCGGCTGAAAATTTTCTATCCTGCGCTCTTTTTGCAGTGACAAAATGATTTAATTGTTGATCGAGTTTTGACCTGAAATAAAATAGATTTTATAGTGTAAGTGACGACGTCCTGTGCTCTGTATTGAAGCAAAGCAGAAAAAAGAACAATAGCCCTGTTTCGGGAGTCGACAAGTGGAATGATTCACCACAACTTGTTGAATCTCGGTGAATGCTACACAACTGTCGATAGGAATTGGTCAAAATGCATCAAGAACGAATGTTTATGTCCAGTCAAAATGGGCGAATTCTTGTCCATGACAACTCTTGAGTACAAAGAATTCAAGCGATTGAATATTGAATGAACTAATGTATCGTCTGCTGTTTACTCTCTACAACCAAATACAACTTTTTTTCAAGCCTCAAGACAATTTTCTAATAAAGGAAAGAACTAAACAGCAACTGAAAATGCATTCAAGGTATTCACCGGTTCCAGGAATCCAAAATTATGATACCAAAATGACTGCACATTTTTCTTGTTGTGTAGAGACTAATGCTTCTTATTTCGATGAATAAATTTTATTCTAATCTCAGATAAGCTGCTTTAAAGTTGATGTTTAAAAACCATAAATCTTTTGGCACCAAATCAACAGATTCAGTGGAATATGCATCGGTGCACCGTTTGCAGGTGATGTCTTTGAAAGTGACTCCATCTTGTTACTCTTTTTATCCCAAACATTATCCGCATAAAGTTCATCTTTAAAGAAACACTTTTTTTTTAAGATTATTAGATTTGGTCTTCTGAATTGTTTTCCTTCAAAGAGACAGTTTCTGGTTTATCGACATATTAGAGTCTGCAGAAACAGTCAGATGCTCCATTGAGTGGATCACTAGTGGTCCTTAACGTCACCTCATATATTGCGATATCTTCACGTATTATATAAATAATGATCTCATGGCCATTCCACACACGTTTTCGTATTTTACTTCATGTCACTTTCTTTCTTTCTTTCTTTCTTATCCTTACATTCCATTGCTTACATCTTTTCTTTCTTTCTTTCTTTCTTTCTTTCTTTCTTTCTTTCCATTATCAATCTATCTATCTATAACAGTCTGATTTTTCTATCTTTCTAACGATATTGCCTAGATTTTATGATCTTCTTTTCATTCATTACCATTTATTTAATTCTTTCATAAGCCAGATTTTCAGTCACTGTTTCTCCCTTGGAATTCTTCTTTCATTTCATTTGGTCCTTTACGGCTTTTTCATATTTTGCCAAAGCGACTCTCAGGTTTCGACAAAAATGATAGCTTCGGAAACACTTGTCTTGTGAGAGTTAATATCATACATTATCTAAGTGATTGCGAGCGATCTGGATTACAACTCACCAGACGCTCGCTTCTTGGCAGAAAGGGAGAGAGGGGGAGAGAGAGAGAGAAGGGGAGAGAGACGTGGAGGCGGCAAACCAACTAATCACGACCAGAACAATAAGTATATGCGTAATTTAGTTGCCTGCTTTGAATGTTCTAAGCACCGTGTCGTAAAAAATGTAGTAATTTAAAACAGGGGGAAATGTTCTAACCATGACTTTTATCAACACACACACACACACACACACACACACACACACACACACACACACACACACACACACATATATATATATATATATATTTAAATGAATATATTTATGTATTATTTTGTGTGTGGGTATGTGAATATGATGATACACAAAAGTACAGGAATTCAAAGAGAGGACACGAAGCAAATATAGACGTTTGACTTTTACCCCTTCCGCTACCCCTTCTATCAATTCTGCTACCCATGCTACCCCATCTGCCGCTTCTTCTACCCCATCTGCTACACATTCTAACCCTCCTCTTACTACTTCTACTCCTTCTATTACTATTTCTACTCCTTCTGCTACTAATCCTACCTCATCTGCTACTCCTTCTACTCCATCTGCTACTCCTTCTGCCTCATCTGCTACTCCTTCTACTCCATCTGCTACTCCTTCTGCCTCATCTGCTACTCCTTCTACTCTATCTGCTACTCATTCTACCCCATCGGGTACACATTCTACCACTTCTCTTACTACTTATACTCCTTCTGCTACTCCTTCTACCCGATCTGCTACTCCTTCTACCCCATCTGCTACTCCTTGTCTCATCTACTACCTTCTACTCTATCTGCTACTCCTTCTACCCAATCAGGTACCTACCACTTCTCTTACTACTTCTACTCCTTCTGCTACACCTTCTACCCGATCTGCTACTCCTTCTACCCCATCTGCTACTCCATCTGCTACTCCTTCTGCCTCATCTTCTACTCCTTCTACCCCATCTGCTACTCCATCTGCCTCATCTGCTACTCATTCTACTCTCTGCTACTCCTTCTACCCCATCAGGTACATCCTACCACTCTTCTTACTTCTCCTTCTGCTACTCCTTCTACCCCATCTGCTGCTACTCCTTCTACCCCATCTGCTACTCCATCTGCTACTCCATCTGCTACTCCTTCTGCCTCATCTGCTACTCATTCTACTCTATCTGCTACTCCTTCTACCCCATCAGTTTTGTTCTACCACTTCTCTTACTACTTCTACTCCTTCTGCTACTCCTTCTACCCCATCTGCTACTCCTTCTACCCCATCTGCTACTCCATCTGCTACTCCATCTGCTACTCCTTCTGCCTCATCTGCTACTCATTCTACTCGATCTGCTACTCCTTCTACCCCATCAATTTTCACATTCTACCACTTCTCTTACTACTTCTACTACTTCTGCTACTCCTTCTACCCCCATCTGCTACTCCTTCTACCCCATCTGCCTCCATCTGCTACTCCTTCTGCCTCATCTGCTATTCCTTCTACTCTATCTGCTACTCCTTCTACCCCATCAATTTTTACATTCTACCACTTCTCTTACTACTTCTCCCTTCTGCTACCCTTCTACCCCATCTGCTACTCCTTTTACCCCATCTGCTACTCCATCTGCTACTCCTTCTGCCTCATCTGCTATTCCTTCTACTCTATCTGCTACTCCTTCTACCCCATCGGGTACACATTCTACCACTTCTCTTACTACTTCTACTCCTTCTGCTACTCCTTCTACCCCATCTGCTACTCCTTCTACCCCATCTGCTACTCCATCTGCTACTCCTTCTGCCTCATCTGCTATTCCTTCTACTCTATCTGCTACTCCTTCTACCCCATCGGGTACACATTCTACCACTTCTCTTACTACTTCTACTCCTTCTGCTACTCTTTCTACCCCATCTGCTACACCTTCTACCCCTTCTGCTACTCCTTCTACTCCAACGGCTACACCTTCTACTCCTTCTGCCTCATCTGCTACACGTTCTTCCCCTTCTCTTTCTACTTCTACTCCTTCTGCTACCCATAACATCCTTTCCCTTGTAGCGTTTAATAAACTTTGACTTTCTGTTCTTTCTCCTCACCCCCGTTAAGACATCCATTTACTCAAAACACACTAAATATGGCCGTGAGTATCAGATTTGCCAAACCCTACTTCTTTATTATATTCCTTAACTTTCTCTTCTTGATGTTAAGCATTAGTTTCTCTTTCGTTTCCTTTTGTGAAACGCCTAATTTGATTGAGATGGAAATTAATTTCGGTTGGGCAAATTATTTTCTCATTCATTTGTCAAATGAATGGAATATGTCAGGAACTACTCCCCATTCCACCGAACTTAACAATATGCTGGCCTAAACTAGTCGGGGAATCTAAGTGAAATAATAAAAACGAAAGCATATTAATATACAACCCAATGTGTCTGAAGATTTTAATTTTTGAATATTTTTTATTGTTCAAAACACACACGCACAAACATACACACACACACACACACACACACACACACACACACACGCTATCACTACAATGGATCTAAATCTGACGTATGTGAAACAAAGGTCACTAAAGCGGTTGTTCCAATTAATTTGCACACGCCTGTATATATTCCAGTGATATCATTTTAGATGATACAAGATTCGTTTATCCCTCTTTTGGCCACAGATCTCACAGCACACCCAGTTCCGTTATTTTTCAAACATACATACATACATATATATATATATATATATATATATATATATATATAATCAATCCAGTATTTGATTGAGAAAGAGCATAATAAAACTATCCAAATATCGGACAGTTTTTGTTTTGATATTCACCCAAAACTAAAGCCACTCTACGAAGCTTAGAACGGCTCATGATCAAACATAATAGACATTCGTTCTCTGTCCCTATTAGCAATATATGTTTGAATAATGATCTGCTTCCCCAAAACGCAATATATATATATATATATATATATACATAGTATAAACTGTTACATTGTAACATGCAAGTTACCGCGAGAAAAAATTTCAAAAATATAAAAAGAATTGATGTTTCATAAATTTATTACTACGACCATTGTTTGCCGCCTGACGAGACGTCTTTGTGCATCGAAACAGATATACCATTTTTTCGCGGTAACTTCCATGTTCCAATGTAACAGTTTGTAATAAATATTTTATTGCTCTACTCTTATCTTGAGCCATTTGGTATATATATATATATATATATATATATATATATATATATATAAACTTATATATGCATGTGTAGGCCGTAATTTAATTTTTAGTACAATGAATCTCGATTCGACAATAACAAGTACGCCTCTAAGAATGTGGAATTTCTGTTTTGTTTTTTTCTTTTTCATTTGTCGCTTCTTGCAGTCTGGCGAAAGTTTCCAACTAAATAGTAGGTTATAGTGGAATGTTTCAGCAACAAATTTGCAACGACGTCTCAAGTATGAGATTTAGTATTATTATCTAATGACTAAGAATTAGTAATTCTACTCGCCTCAGCTGCTGACTCCAAGCACCTGATGCAAATAATCATGTGTTTTAAATTTCCTTCCTGCGTTAGCTTGAATTTATTATACATCACCATTGAATTTCAGAAACCGATTGGATCTGGTCAGATATGATAACACATACACGCTCATAAACATACATGCACTAAATATATATATATATATAAACGTGTATTATTTTAAAACTTAGTCGTAATAAGTAAGTTGTGATTGCATCTTGCGTTCTGCTGAAGATGGTTCAATTGAAATTATTGTTCTCATAATCGCGTTGTTTTTGTTTTCTCTCTTGACTGTCTCTTATAAGAGCGAGATCAATAGATTAATCATGCAGAAAGTTGCGTAAAATATATGTTTGGGTTTCGTGTCTTCATTTTGAAAGTTATATTTACCGTAAAAATACCGAAGACAAATTCAGTCAACGGATAGGAAATGATCAGAACAGGCGGAGACAAGATGACGTATGAAATTTGAAGGTTTATATAGCAGAAATATGAAATTACAGCGTTGGATATATAAGCGAGATGCTACCCAAATATTTTGAAATTTGAACCGTTCATCTGCGAAATTATCTTGGATACCACGAGTCTCAACAGGTATTTCCAAAATCTCACCTAGATTTCCAACCATCAATATAGAACCATATGTCATTTCGCCTCGTATGTTTCCGGAATCTATCTATCTATCTATCTATCTATCTATCTATCTATACGAATCTCTTCATAACTATGTATTTATTTATCTATCGCTGTTTTTTAGGAAATTTGTACTTGAAATAGCGATTGACGCTGAAAAAAGAAGTAGCAATATATTGAAAGATACAGACTAGGAATTAGCTGTTGTAAACATATAATAAAAAGATTGAAATAGATAGATAGATAGATAGATAGATAGATAGATAGATAGATATGAACAGAGCTAGATACTTAGATATGAACAAAGCGAGATAGATATGAAGAGAGCAAGATAGATAGATAGATAGATAGATAGATAGATAGATAGATATGGATTATGAGGTAAAGAGAAAAATGAAAACAGATATATAGATAGAGGAATATTTTAAGGATATTAAATTTAATAATATGAAAACGTTAGTCATTTGGAAATATATATATACTACAGAAAATGTCATTATCTTAAGCACATTTGATGCAGCATTTAAAGAAATCCATAGCATTTTAGATTTTCCGAATAAATAAAAAGAAACATTAAAAATAAAAAAAGTATGACTATGAGAAGCATTTGATTCAAATTTACTATTTACAGACATAAGAAAAATACATTCTACTGGTGATGATAAAGAAATTAGACAGAGATACGAAAAATGACACCAACTATATATATATATATATATATATATATATATATATATATATATATATATATATATATATATTAAACCCAGAAAACCAGGCCAGCAAGCAGTGACTGATGATTGTGTGCAAACACATGTGGTGGCCAGTCACTGCCTACCTGCTTTTTAAATTAATATTAAATCTCTGTCATTTCTTATGGCATTGTGCACTTTTATGCCAATGGGTTACTTTTTGGGCAGATCCTTTTAGAGCTGCTCATTCTTTCCTGGATTTTTATATATATATATATATATATATATATATATATATATATATATGTGTGTGTGTGTGTGTGTGTGTGTGTGTGTGTGTAAGTAAAATTTCAGATGTATCTTAAAATATGACTGTAAAAATGACAATATGAATAAAGACAAAACGATCATTCATCGTAGCCGACGCGTTTCGCCCTCTGATGGACTTTTCCATGGCAAATGTAAGGATTTTATTTTGCAATAAGCAAAAGTAAGAATGTTATTAGTTTTGCAATTTTTTTTTTTAAATTCAAGAAACTCTCATGAATATTTATGATGTACTACATCAATTACGATTGAGTAATGAGTTCTATCCTGACTGAGGGCCCCATACTTTTGATCTTCTGCTAAATCTAAGATACGTTTAGAAAAATAATAGAATATTCCTCTGCCTAACTGAAAAGTTTAGGTAAATTATGAAGGATGATAATTGATGTAATTTAATGTCTAAGAAACAAAATTGAGGTGTCCTGGGTAAGAGGATAAACTACATCCAACAGCAGGGCCTCTGGTCAGGAGGTTTTGAGGAGCGTTGAACCACCTCTTGGTTGCAGGTGTTCCTGGCTCCACCCTAAACCGGAGTGGTGATACTTGTTGGGGTCCTAGATATGGGCAAATGGTTAATGCCTAGACTGGGGTTAAAACACTGTGAAAGTGTAAAAATAGGTTTTAATAACAGCAATAAATTTTTGAATGATAAATTATTACTAGCAATACATTTTTGGAAAAAGAATATTACCAGCAATAAACATGTCGTCGGTATTAAATAATCCACTGAGGTTGATATTCCGTAAAATAAAACAAACCAAAACAAAATTGAATAAATGATGTTGATTCTTTTAATATAATTTAATTATTATTTGTAGTATTTTAGTTTTGGATTAATTTATATATTTTATATTTGAAATAAAATGATTTTATGAATTGTAGCAATGTTATAACTCACACCTCGCGTTTATAATATTGTCTCACTTGGAATACTCGCCCTAATATCATTATAACTCTCCTCTACCTACTCCAGCGTAGGATATTTACGAATATGTACAAATATGATACAAGGTCAAAAATGGGGGATGGGGATGGCTGGTTTTCATCTGTCTTATGCTTAAACTTAGCTAGCCACAATCACGGATTAAAACATACTACACGAATCCTTGCACCGAATACATTCTTACTTACCATTCTTACTACAGAAATTCTACGAATTCCTAACTCGTCTTTACATTTTTCTGTGTGTGTGTGTGTATGTGTGTGGAGGGGGGATAATATTGCAACATTTCAAATTTATAACTCCAATGAATATTTACAAGATTTATTTACGAGAAAAAAAGGAAAACAAAAATAGTATTAGTAATACTCGAGCCGCAATTCTTAAATGTTGCTGAAAAATCAGTTAACTGGGTGAAATTAATTCGAGACTTTAAATTTTCAAATACACATTGGATCAAAATCTCATTCAAGCACACCGTCATCAAAACACAACAACAAAAACGAAAAAATACAGTCGAAACAAAAAAAAGACATCCTGCATCCACCAGAGAACTGATATCTCTTTTTGCCTAATGCGTAAAGGAGAAAGAATTAAACTAAAGAAAGGAGGGGAGAAAAGAAAAGGGCCAATGAACAGAGATCCCTGAACTAAGTTAACTTTGACGGTAAAAAATAAAAGCAAAACAAGCCTAAAATACCCAATTTCGGACGGGGTTGAAATGTTTAATCCAGAATTTAAAATATCTTATTGCCTAACCGGACTCAACATGCTACTCTGATGGAGGCAGTCGTTTCCTTCCTTTGCTAATCTTGACTTTAAGCTGATATCTAAAGAATAAGATAGTTAGGAAGAGGTAAACTCCTTGTCCCCATAGCATTCCTTATGTCGCGTCATCCATATGACAACTCGCATAGTAAGCAAAAGAACACATAATGTTCAGTCTTAGGCAACGGTGGTACGACATTGCTACAAACAGAACTGGCCTTCTCAACACCAGCCAGGTGAGTGATGCCTCATTTTTAGTCAGGCATTTTAACCCGAGGATCGAAGGCCTTATGGAACGTACTTCCTGCTTCGTTAGACCGAGCGTGCCTATCAGTATGCACATGATATAATGCCTTACGGTACAATACTTGGACATTGGAGAGGCCATTCGTCGCCCGTAAGAGAAAATTGAGGTCAATCACGATAGAAGGAGTATTCGACTCAAGGGAAACGGTTGGCCCCCACCTCACACGAGTGCACATTTCTCAGGGTTGGGAAGTGTTTATGGGCATCATCCTTCAAGTATTCGCCCTCATCATCCAAATACGAACACGAGATTCGAAGCGTATGTTGACGAATCTTAAAGCCAAGCATACCCAGAATTCAGAAGTGTGGAGCTAACAGATCTGTGCACTCGACCGTCTCCCGCACCTCCGCACTGTTGGCTGGGGCATTAAAATTCTCCGACTGCAGAGTGGTAAGAAATGAGGCGTCCTAGCTAAAACGATGAACTGCATTTGAAAGTGGGGCCTCTGGTCGGGAGGTTTTGAGGAGCTGTAGAACCGCCTGTTGGTTGCTAGTGTTCCCGGGTCTGCCCTAGCCCGGCGTGGTGGCGCCTGTTGTGATCCCGACTATGAGTGAGTAGTCGGCAAACTGGAGTCGGAGCGCTGTGGAGTATAGAAGTGGGTTTCATGCCAGCAGTGCATTTTTGTATAAAGTTTTTACCAGCAGTGGATTTTTAAAAAACATTTGTTATGTTGATAGGACTACACATGACTACCTACGAGGGATGCTGGGAATTTATTTTTTTTATCTCACCGTATTCATTTAGAGTATTTTTCTTTCTTTTTCTTTCCATCACTTTAGTTAGGAGGTAACTGACACTCTGATATTCGAAGATCTGCCAGGGATGGGGAAATGTAGAAGTCAAAACGCACATTTTCTGTGAATGACCCTGCGATCAAGACACTCTCTAGACATTTACGTTATAGTGAATTATTTTTTCTTTGATCAGAATAGCCTAATTCATGCCAAAATTGTAGTCAGTCTCGAAGGCAGCCAACGCATTTGACGTAAAATGTCACTTTTGTGTTCATATAATCTTCTATTTCTATCCCTTGATGTTTCTCCTATGTAGTATTTGTGACAATTATTACAAACGATGGAGTAAAGTCCTCCGTCATTTTTAGCTTATATTTATAGTCTTTTATTTCTTTGGCTCTAATAGGAACAAATTCTATGTTGAGTGTAAATAGATTATTGTGGATTGAACCAATGTGTTATACTTGGCTGGTAGGAAAATAATTGTTTGTATTCATTGGTTTTCTTAGAAGGAGCCATTTTGTTTTGGAATATTTTATGGGCCTTTTCTTCAGTATTGAATATAAAATAATTAGAATACTGGAGAAGTAGGAAAGTCTTTTCTATGTATTTTTCCTCTTCGTCTAAGTCTAAGAAATACTACTCTGATCAAAGGAGAAAACAATTCACTACGCCGTAAATATATAGAGTCCTTTAATCGTAAGATCTTCCACAGTAAATTTGCACATTGGCTCATAAAATATTTCAAAATTCCTGGCAGATCTTCCATCATCACAATAAGGGTTACCTAATAATAAAATTGACATATATATATATATATATATATATATATATATATATATATATATATATATATTTTCAGCATGAAACAGTCTTTCACCTCTGAATGTTAACTCCAATGTTCACTTTTATATTTTCTTTCGCTCTATCCCTGAAATTAAGCACTTTTATTCCATAAATATATAAGTATATAAATATATAGCACACCTTAAAACTATTTCTTATATATATATATATATATATATATATATATATATATATATATATATATATATATATATATATAACTAGACTCGTTTTCGAAAACCCTCGAATTTTAATTTGCTAATCAAATCAATCTCGAGGGAAAAAAGGTTTTAAAATAAGAAAGAGCTACAAACATGGACTTCTGCCGACAAAAAAAAAATCGCACAGATGCAGGTCTGAAGCCCAAAGAAAAAAACCCCGATACGAGTAACAACTAACAAAAAGAGCTCAATACAACCGTAGAGCAGACCTAGATACACCTAGTGAGCCAGACAAACCTACCTAGGTTTCCAACTAAAAGTCGGATCTTCAGGAAAGTTTGGCCAAACTTTCCCTGACGATCCGTTTAGGTGAAACCTAGGTAGGTTTGTCTGGTCACTAGGTGTATCTATATATATATATATATATATATATATATATATATATATATTTATATATATATATATATGTATATATATAATCACTGTTATGTCAACCATTTACTCAAGTTTTTTAGTTAGGTCACACGCTATTTTCCCCAGTACATCTTGCCTTTAATATATCCTTTGAGTTTCTGATTATAAATATAAGCTTCCTTTTTGTTTCTATTTTATTAAAAATACCTTGTTGCTAACATATTCGTTGCATGGTATTCTCAATATCCCTCTGTAGAAGCATATTTCTGTCGATTCCAGTCTCTTCTTCATCTGTCACGTAATTGTACAGCATTTACAGCCATATTAGAGGACTTATATTAATTAACTGTTCAGTACTGTTGCCTTTGTTTCGAACGAAATTTTCCTGTTTCTTAATACGTTGCTTAGCATTCACTATTCCATTGCGCCCTTGAATTTCAGTGTCCCAAATTCCATCTTCCTTTTCTTAGATATTTAAATTTTGTATTTGATTGATGTTGTCATCTCTAATTTGTGATGTGCATTTTGGATTCTCCTTTTTGCTGACAACCGGACATTCTTCCTTCTTACAATTGATGATTAGTCCTTTCTTCTCGATTTTTTTAATAGTTATTTTAGGACTTCAAGTACTATACTTTCTTTATCTGCTTCCAACAATGAGTCGTCTTCATATCTAATGATGATAAGACTGTATTTGCTAATATTGAATTCGGGTAGGGCTTCTAATTCTCTGAAAATGGCGTCACTGTAAGGGTTAAATAAGTACGACGAGAAGACACATCCTTGCTTTATAATCCTTTCTAATTTTGTATATTTACGGAATTATTGTATCCGTATGCAGGCTGGTTTCTCCTAGAATATGTTCTAGAATATTCTGATTTCTTTTACTAAATATAACAATTTTATCTAACATTGACAACTGTTTTTGTGAGATAATCGCATTTGCATAATCTATAAATCATAGGATGATATCCTTTACATTTAATTTCTGATGTCGTTCTGCGTATAAATATCACATTCCCACAATTAGAGCTATAATATTCAATAAATCAAGAAAAATTAAGAAAATTTCTAGTGACTTATCTGGTTAGATTGAAAATGCTGCTATGGAATCTTGCCAAAATATAAACCTGCGCCCCGGACTTTGTGGATTAGATTAAAACATTCTCTTAATTATAATATATAATACATGGATTAATTTTTAATTATGTAAATAATATAAATCAAAATTTTATTATAATTTTTGTTTGTTTGTTTTGTTTTGTTTTGTGGCATATTAACCTCAATGGGTTATTTAATGATGACAAGATTTTTATTTCTGGTAATATTTTCTTTTTTCAAACATTTATTGCTGATAATATTTACACTTTCATTATGTTTTGACTCAGTTTGTGGGATTAACTATTTACCCATAGCTGGGACCCTAACAGGTGCTACCACTCCGGGTCAAGGTGGACCTGGGAACATCAGCAATTAAGAGGTGCTTCCACGCCGCTCAAAACCTACTGATCAGCGGCCTTGCTGCTGGACGTAGTTTATCGTCTTACCCAGGACGGTATATTATAATTAAAAATAAATATTCAACATGAACACTAAGGACATTTACTCACTTTCCTTTTTTAGACATTAAATTATATCACATTCTCTCCTCCATATTTTAGATTAACTTTCAGTTAGCCACATGTATATGTATGGGCGTTCTTAAATTAAAAATTATGTATAACCAACGAAATTTGACTTCTGTTTATAAATACTTGTTGGAAAAAAAACCCTTACATTCTTCTTTTTCAATTGCGATTAAGCTTTTTAATTAATCTTTCTTGTGTTCAAAAGAATGTTTTCTTTTTTGGACACAGAGTGTATAGAAACTGTCCAAATGTTTTGTAATTCCGAGCGCTTTCGGATATACTTTTAGCCATTATCAAGGATGATTTTAGTTTTGCTTTTTAACTGAGTGTATGGGTTGTGTGTATGTTTCTAGAATTATAGGGGTGTTTTTTTTCCGAATACATCACGTACCTATCCAAACCCCTTACTTTTCACCTGTCCCTATCGATCAAAACATTGACATTTTCCTCAATTCCTTGTAAATGTATCCAACCGCCATCCATCAAAACATTTAACCTCAAAAAACTTATTCATGCACAACCAAAGTCGTATTCTATGAACATAATAGCAACATCTAAACCCAAACTAATGGTGTTAGTATGGGAAATCCGCTTGGCCCGTGCTTCTCAAATTATTTTATGTTCCATGTAGAAAAAATCATATTTAAACAAATCTGTAAACCTAAAATATATGTCCGCTACGTAGACGATATTTGTTTTTATTTTAGCGAATAACGTAAATGATATAGATACTCTGAAGACCATATTTGAAAAAAGGTTCTGCTGTCAACTTTTGCTACAATATAAGTTCCTATTCTTAGACGTTCTCGTAGAATATAATAACAACACTTTAACCACTTCATTCTAGTAAAAAAAACACTAGCATAAACTGATGCCACCTTAACTTTAAGAGTGAATGCCCACTCAGATACAAAATAGTAGTGAGAAAAAAACTTCCTAAAAAGAGCACACAAGAATTCATCCTCTCGCCTACTCTCCTTTAAATAACTCAACAATGCAAAACAAACACTAGTTAACAATAGATTCCCTAGCCAAATTATAGACCACCAAATTAGACTACTTTTTCCAAAGTAAATAATAAGTATAGTGAACACACAATCAAAAATACATAAATATTTTCTACAAAAACCAAATACACATCAAATACAAGCAAGATTAATTTTCACTTATAAATTTCATAAGGAAATACACTATCCCAATTGACCCGAACAAAAAAAAAATCAAATAAATTATCTAATACAAAAAAAAATTTAAAAAATATAAACTTATCCTCAAAAATAACCCCCCCCCCCAGCAAAATCAAAAGTTTAAATGTCTTTTAAGAAGCTGTGTTCCTGATCAGACCCAGTAAGCAAAGGGAAGGCCCACGGGATTTGATATACAAGGACTCGAGAATCTTGAGGTGATATGAGGAGTGGGACCTAGATAAAATCGAAAAACGGTTCGCGCACAATTCCTACTATTTATTACATGCTCTGCAATAGCAGAGCCAGAAGTATTGGTTAGTTGACTTTTCCTGGAATCTGGATTCAAAATCCTGGGGTGTTGTTTTATTCTCAGATCCAAACGTTGGGACGTCCTCCCTATATAATCGAGTCCACAACTACACTTATATTTATAAATCACTGAATTAACATGTTGTAGGGAGCACGTCCTTACGAATGGAAGAAAAAACAGGAAAAATATTACCCGAACATTAGCCGAAAAATAACAGAAAAAACGCGAAATTCGTCCAGATAAAGTCACACCCTCTGTACCAATATAGGGAAGATGCAAATAAACTGGAAATTTTTCAACAAAATGTGGCTTAAACCTATGAAATTTATTGATGACTTCATCGATAACGGAGTCCAAAACATCCAAATATATCCGTTTTTTGAAAGTGTAATCTTAACAAAATCAATTTCACCGCAGAGAAAGCTATCCGAACAAATCATTAGTGCCCTATGATTTAAGGTCTTGATCAAATTAACCTTTCATTGTTTGAGACAAAAGGAGTTCCAACGGATATAAAGTCCCGAGAAAGTATCCCCCCTAAATACAGAAGTCACAAATTTGTCATTAATCCTATGAACAAGAAAAGGAAAGACAAGAATTGGTCTCCTTTTCTACGGTAAACTTAAGAGCGGGATGGATAGAGTTGAATTCAGTGAGAAACAAGTCGGCTTCAGCCTCATTACTAAAGAGGCAGAATGTATCATCCACATAACAATGATACATAAGAAGACGACCAATACAAGAAAATAAGGAAGCCTCATGAAACCCGACAAAAATATTCGCTAACGCTGGACCCAAAGGTAAACCCATCGCTACACCATCGCTACATATATATATATATATATATATATATATATATATATATATATATACACACACACACACACACACACATATATATATATATATATATATATATATATAATGTGAGTGTGTAATATTTCAAAGTAAAAGTAGCTGTACATTGAGTAAATTTATATAATAATTGAACGATCTGTCTCCACTTTGCCACAAAAATAATTAGGTCTAGACGAAATGTTATATGTCAGTAGTTTAATTAGAGTGTCATAGCTGATTAATATATATATATATATATGTGTGTGTGTGTGTGTGTGTGTGTGTGTGTGTGTGTGTGTGTGTGTGTGTGTGTTGTGTTTTTTTTTGTGTTTTGTTTTTTTTTCTGGGAAAAATGTTGAAAGTGCAGCATGTCAAAGGAAGCAGCGGGTGATTAAAATTGTAAAGATAAAATAGAAATAATCAGGAAAGAATAAAACCTTCCGAAAATGTGTGAAAAAATAGAACGAAAGGCTGAAGAGATGTGAGATGGCGGCAAATAGGTAATAAAATTGATAAGAATCAAAACGTGAAAGAAGAAAAGACCAATGTACGGACGAAGTGAAAACTGAAGGAGTTGAGGGTCGGTCAAGACGACTGGGCAAGTGATGTCCAGAAGATGGGCCATATCGAGATTTAATCAGTTTCTTGAAGAGTTGTCAGTGCGGGCGTTGTTGACTTGCATGGAAATGTGCACGGGGAAATGTGGGTAAAGTCCATTAGACAAATGGATTCGATGGTTGGTCGTCAGTTTGGCAAACGGCGGTGAAGTTGGACGCGAGAGAAAAGCCGCCATTTTCCTGCTGCAAACATCTAGCGTAAGTCACACAAGTCTGTCTTCTCGTCCATTTACTGTCGTTTGTTGCGAATTTAAAACCGCTTCGGGCAACGGGCATTTAAAGACATATATCTTTATTTGTCTATAATCTCAACTGGACTTGGCGTTGGTCTGATTATCCCAAGTAATGAATTGCTTAGCAATGATTAGTCGAAGTGAAAGGGCCTGAAGGCTTCAAGTGTTAAAGGACATGCTGTATCGGCACGTTCTCCGACCATTAACGTTCCCCCTAATCAACAAGATTTTACAAATTCTTGCATACAAGAGAATGAAGTCAGTCAGCAGTTGTCGGGTCTCATTTGAGGAAGACCATAAGTAATTTTGGGGAACATTCTCCGAACGATTGTCGTTTTACTAGCGGCTTAAACAGGGCCTGGTAGATCCACCTGAGTGATAACTTTTAAAATATAGCTATTTTTTTAGGGACGAAAAATATGCGTTAGGAAAAAGAGACAGTAAAAGAATATAGGAGAGTGAAGGAAAGTTACTGAAAAATGGAAGATTCCAGGTAAGATATGTTTTAAATATGTTAAATCGTTTATATTTCGTAAGTGTACAATATTAGAAAACACATTCAGATGACAGAAAATGAGTACCGCGAATCTTAACCTTACGATATGGGGGTAGCTTAAAAGATATTTGATCAGAAAGTAAAATCCCAGAGCCAAATTCAAATATAGAGACGGTCTGTTACGTTGATCTTTTGCAGGAATTCCACATCAGCACATCAGATTCTGGTATTTTTAGGCCTGGGTATCAACCGTTCTATGAGAAGGAATACTCTGAACTCTACACCTTAGAGATGGAGACCATTCCATTATATTTCCAAAGAAAGCTTGCCAATTCAAAGATAACAAATCTGCTGTGTTTCATGCTCCCTTCAGTTCTAAAGAAACATGGCAATATAATATAAATAAGAATATGATAATGCCTATAAGTACTTTCATGGTAATTGTTCTGATGGAATTTCTTCTATTCTACCTTGACTTTATGAATTTACTAGATTGGTAGCAAGGTCTGGTACTTTTACAATTGATATGACTAGATATTACTATAAGTTTTATGCTATCAGTTTCTTGTTTCGCATTTCTCCCTTGTGGAACTCTCTTTCGTCTCCATGATACTTGCTTCCCAGTCAACATTGATCTTGAAAAATTTAAATGCAATGCCAATCACTATCTTCGGTTTTCTTAATTAGCGTATTTTTGTGTTCTTTATCCAGCTATAGGTTCTCACTCTGGACAGTACAAAATGGTCGAAAACTACATGAAAACTGCCGTAGAAGCATGAAAAAATCGATTATTTCCACTATCGATGTGAGTTGGGAAATGCAAAGTCGGTCTTGGCCTTTCCGCTAACTCGGAGCATGTGCATATAAATTCTGGTGCAAATTCGGCGAAAATTGCGGCCGTGCATTCGTTACACACACACAGACACACAGACACAGACACACACACACACAGCCTGCCTTATATATATATATATATATATATATATATATGATAGCCGCCCCCGTCGTTTTCGACTTATGAGGATCCGACAATCTCACTGAGGCTTTATGCTTGGGATCGTTTGTGACACTTCAGACCCTCTTGTGACTATTTTTCAATAGCGATGATCTCGGGACATAAAAACAGGAACATTCGGAGACTGCTTTTGAAATTATCATTCGTCTCTTAGCCGGTCAATACGACTGATTTCAAAATTTCTGATAGCACTCTGGTACACATATCTCCAATTATTTCTATCCACGGCCGATTAAGCGCTGAGAGTTACTCTTTAGCTGGTCTTTATACCTGAGTCACGGCTGTTCAACATACCTTTGTCCACAGTCAAGCTGGCTATACATGAGGACTTAAGTATTCTGTCGTGACTCATTCCTGTAACATAATCAGACCAGCGAAGTTGAGTGCATCAGGAAGCTGTCAATTCTGCCAAAGCTACAAGTGCATTTGTGAAGTTTCCGTAACGCCTATGGAATAAGGGATGTGTATCAAATTAGATAACAAAATACAGTTTGACAGAATGGCTGTTTTGGGTACTTGGTGTTGGGTCAGATTCGTTAAACCATATAAATTTCATATCAATTAGCTGATTCTCTCCCACAAAAGTTGTTTCTATGCGATTTGTGGCTATGCTTTTGATGAAAGGGTGTCCAATACCTAACCTCGCAAAATGCAAAAGTTGTCGAAATGAGGCCTTCCTTATATATATATATATATATATATATATATATATATATATATATATATATATATATATACTTAACACTTATCGTTTCCACTCTCGAGCTGGTCATGTGTAATGTCATGGGCCACGGTGCGATTTTCTCTTCCAGTGGCTCGTATGCACGAGTTTGTCGTTGCTTGGAAATCTTCCATGCAAACAAAACGGACTATCATTGTTCCTATGTCCGTGTATTCTTGTATTCTTTAATTTATTGTAATGTACTTGTCATCTCTGATGATGGGTTATGTAAGACGAATGCTTAGATAGGGTGAAAAAAGCATGTTATAAATATGGGGATATTCTTTCGTCTTTCAATGATAATGTTATTAAGCTTATCTGACGATATGAAAGGAATTTGCTTAAAATAAATACACAAAACTTGTTTACATTATTTAAAGAAACATGCATTGATGAAAAATTCTGCCTAAATAAACACACACACACAATATATATATATATATATATATATATATATATATATATATATATATATATATATATATATTTTAATTATTGTATTATATTATTTATATATATATGCATTTTAATTATTATATATATATATATATATATATATATATATATATATATACAGTTGTATGGATGAGTTGGTGACGCTGGGTTTGAGTCTTTTTTAAGATCATCAGTCAAACTAGTTTATTTTTAAAATTGGATCTTTTATGCTTTTTTGACTATGTTTGATGGTGGGAGGGAATTTACTTCTATGTTTGCTTGGGATGACACTCTCATACACATAGACACACATACACGCAGGTATACGCATTTTAGTTCCCACAAACACACCCGCTAAGCATAATACAATATATATATATATATATATATATATATAACTGAGTGCACCATTGTAAAAGAACATTGTTAAAGTATATATTAAAAATGTATATCGTTGTCGCGTATTTCACGATTGGACGCAAAATTTCATGCGCGTGTCAATCGTCGGGTACCTATCATAGATTATATAATGGCATATAAGCATATAACGAAGTGGGGAAATATGGAATTTATATCTTTTGGAAAAGCGTTTAATATCGCAAAATAATTATAAATTTCATACATTAAATAAGACAAGAAGTCTGATGGTTTACTGTAAACTCAGAATCGAATACCTCTTGCAGGAAATATAACTGGAACGGCAATAGTTACTCTTATAGGCTATTTCTTTATTTTTTTCTATAATAGTTTTCGGAAGCTAAATATGCCTATGAAACCTTCACCCTTTTTCAGATCGATTCACCAGTAATTTTCTGTTCATTTACATGAAATAGCTTTAATTCTATATATAATATTAAAATGGCTAACCAAGAAATTATTTAAATCATTATTTTATTAATAACGATGCCAAAGGCTCGTTCAATCTACTCATGAAATATGTGATACAATTCGGAACTTTGAAGTATGGATTAAAATCAAAACCTGATCATTTTTTTTTAGGATAAAACGTAATCATCAATAATTTTGTATATTTTTATCTTCATCGCATCATTTGGTCAGATTTACATTCCAAATAAGTAGCAGTTAAAACGCAGTTAAATAAGATTTTGTCGTATAACTCAGACAAAATTACAGCCGGAGTAAGCAGTAATTGTTTTTAACAAAATTTAACGCATCCCCCAGGCCGTTGTAATTCTAAGTACGTAGCAGTTGCCTAAAATAAGATTTTATAGCATAGTTTTGGCAGTTATATAATCTAAACATGCAGAAGTTGCCGACTGTATATTTGTCTAATAAAATCGGACTACTTAAGTACCTCTATTTGTTTATGTGGCCAATTTGCTAAGGCGTTGTTCATTACAAACAATCACCAATGTAATCTGTAGTTTGTTTTTGTATATTTAGTTTTTTTTTATCGAAGCTATTTAATAAATGGTTTTAGATTCTCGTAATCCCGACCTCAGTTTTGTGATAAAACCAAAATTAGATATAGAGGAAATCTTATTAAAATTGTAATTTGTCATTGAAAATTGTTAGAAGGCTTGTTAAAATAGCCTTTCATTTTTGTGTAATTCATTAATATTTTGGCAATCTACCATTGTCCCTGATGTTAATGGAATCGAAGTTGAAGGGACAATTTTACTGTTATAGAAATCGACAATGTCGTCAAGATGTTATGTGAAATGAACAACAGTGAAGTGATTTGTAACAATTCAACAGCTAACGATCAACCACATTAAACTTGGGTATCTAACATATAACTTTTGATTTCAATCCAGTAGCCATTTTCTGTTAGGGCACTAATCAGAATGTAGCTCCCATGGATTTTCTGCTACTATGACATTACTGTGAAAACATGAGGAGGACATTTTCTATGTCGTAAGAGTTTCAAACGAAATTTCTGAAGTTATTAGCTTTCTTTTAGTGTATTATTTCTATTTCTAAGCAATTCTTTTCAAATCCATTAGGATCTCTGACAAGCCAGCTTATTATATTGCTTGCCGACTGACCAAATATCGTAGCTAGTTTCTCCTTCTCGTGTTTAGTTACGTATTTTGTACGTATCTTCACTAATTCGCAGTACCTAAGCTTTAAAATTAATTTTTATAAATGAAAAACATTTATTGAATCTTTGATTTTAGTTTTAATTTCAAGTTAATAGATTAAACTGAATATTGCCAATAAGCAAAATACTTGACTCTATTTCAAAGCTAATTTGAAAAGACTGGAGGGAGATTTTCATTTTTGTTAAAAAATATTAATTTAGGAACATTTTAACCCGCAATTATTGCAGTGTAATTCTCATTGTTAAAAATCTTTCAAAAATCAAATATACTTTCCTGCAATTTTAATTGACGAATATTAGCTGATTTAAAGTACAATTAATGTGATTTGAAACAATAATTATCTACTTTAAGGTTAAAATATCACCGAAGTGCATTCTTGTTAACCTGCAACTATTTAAAGTTTTGGCGGGTTTTACAGCTTGATGACAGATTGATAGTTATCCAATGTTGTTCTATGGAAGCTTTAAACGCTAAAAATGTAATTGCATTAGCGTAAGAGCCTTTTGCATATAATATTAATTACTCAATAATATTAAAATTTAAGAAAATTATTCTCCGTAATCTAATGTTTTATTAAAATTTGAATATTTTTAGGTGTAAATTTACTGTCGTTACCGCTCTTATTTTCTGATATTGTTGTGTATAGTCGTCCGTATATAAAAGAATTGGTATGCTTATATACATAGAAAAAGGTCAAAATTCTTTTTAAATATTAGTGTTTGATGATTTTTATTAAGCTGTTCCGTTTATGATTATTAAATATATTTTTTACTTGGTATCATCCAAAAATCTGATATTAATGCAGAATTTTAAAAATATTTAAAACATAATAAGTTATTCCAATCAAAATGGATTAAAATTAAATATAAAAAGAATTCTTCTAAAAATTCATCGACAATGCTTTTTTTCTTAAGACAATAGTGTCCTTACTATATCTTATTTTTAAAAGCATTTATAATTAAATGAAGTCTTAATTTTAGTGCAGATTTTAGTAAATGGTATTGCAGTTTGAAAAAAAAAAGATTGATGATTTAAATTTTCCAAGGATCCTTGGTTTAACTAAAATAAATATGAAGAGGGTGGAATTGTCATTTCTGGAAATGTAATTAATTAATGAAATACTGAAATGTAAAAAAAATAATTTTATTAAAGATTTTTCAAACAAAAATCAGTAAAAGATAATTGGATTCATGTGAGAATAAGTCCTGAAAATTTCATTAAAATCCGACACTTATTTGATTTTTCTTATAATTTCCAAATATATGTATTTTTTATCTCAAAAAAGATGCCAAAATTACATTTACACCCGCTGGCGCAAGAAAAACAAGTTATGTAACCAAAGTTTTTAATGTGCTAGAAAGGATTAAAAACTTTAATACAATAAACAAAAAAATAATTTTGTCTCTCTTCTCAATAATAACATAAATATTTTGACGATAAAAGTTTGTTTTTATGTTTGGGGGAATTTTTCATCACGATATGCTATTATTTCAGTGAATTATTCTATGTACCTATATTTATCGCATTGAAGATCTTTTTTTTTAAATTTACAAATATTTCGTGATTTATAGCTGCCACATTTTAACACCGACCTAGCCTCAGGTTCTAACATTTTGTATTATCGATAAGACTTTCAAAATTGAAATGGTTATTATCTATTTCTTTAATTAATTGAATTCTATTGATCGGAGATATAACAGACGCTCCTTCCACCAAAAGAAAATAAAATGAAAAAATAAGTAGAAATATTTAGGAATTACTGTTCTAATTCAATTAATAATTCATTATATTGATCGTTTTAGTTTCAGTGATTATGCTAAGGTCATCGGGCCTTTCCGTGTTTCCCGCCATTTTCTGAAGACGTGAAATATAGTAGCGTCATGGGAAGAAGTATGCATAGGAAAGTTTTTGGGGGACGGTCATACAGTTTATCACAGTTCAACGAATTATTTTTATAGTGTCAAGATAGGCATTTAAGTGGCACGCATTGAGCAGCATGTAAGTTGTTTTTAACGTCCCCTTTACAATATTTTGTTGGAATATCTACTTACATCAAATGCATCAGTGAATATTTAGGAAAGAGTTAAAACATTCGTTAGCATGCCAGAGACATCGGACAAAGTCATACAAAATGTCGAATCTTCGGCATGGAGCCATATAGGAAATAATTATTAGATTCACTTAAAATTAGGTAATATTTTAATAACAAGAGTAAACATCATCATCATCATCATCATCCCGTTGACTTTTGTAATCGCAGGGCGAATCCGAATGCAGAAGCCGCACTAACTTTTACACAACAGTCTATCAACGGCAGCCATCAGCAACTATTGTACCTGTCCATTCAGTATATGTCTATATTTCTGAGACGAGGTATTATGTAAACTATTTATTTTTATTTATTTGGTTAAAGCAGTGGAGAACTTGGAGAGGAGAATTAACAAGACATAAATGATAACTGACGTCCATTAGACATGTAGCATGGAACTAGAACAGTCTACCCCAGTGAGAAAAATAAAGGGTTCAGTTCGACATTCGAACCACCTGAAGAAGGCCGGAGCATACAACGGCCGAAACGTTCTGACAAATATAGCGACAAAGATGAGGACAATAGTCTGAACAATGTAAATAATGTACCTGTCCATTGTATGACATTGTCCAACCAGTTTTGCATTAGTGTTCTCTCCTACGTTCGATTGTGACTTGCATGATGGTTTTGCATAAGCTGTTGTGCCTTGTAATGCGTCCAAACCACGCCATTTTATTCCGTCTGACGGTGCGAAAAGAGGTTCGTGGTGTCCCAGAAAACTTTCAATTCCGTTCCGCACAAATTCATTGTTTTTTTTTGTTCCAAATAGAAAATACCAAGGAGTTTTTTTAAGCATTTTTTTCAAATACTTGGATCCTTCTCTCTGTATCTGCCAAGAGTGTCCACATTTCATATCCATATAGGAGAATGGAGACGACCAGGGATTTGTACAGTCTGTACTTGTTTGAAAGCTGATTTTACTCTCCATATTCTTGTAAATTTGGCCATCGTTACCATTGCTGCGGCAATCCGTGTGCTGATTTCCGAGTTGCAGTTACCATCATTAGATAACTTTGCTATTAAGTGTTTAAAACTGAACACTTACTCCAGTGAATTCCCATTCATGGTAATGTTGACGCAGGTTTTACTGTTTGTGCTATTCACCATTACTTTGGATTTCTCGGAGCTGACCTCCGATTTCATATACTCTTGCTCTTTCAACAAAGTTTGTTGGGTAAGTCCTGGAGCTCACTGCCACTAGTTGTCATGAGGTCAATGTCATTTGCAAAACGTAAATTACAGTCGCGGGTCTGCCACCAATAGAGATTGACGGATCATGGTCTTTCAAGGTTTCTTACATAATTCTAGAAATAGATTTAACAATGTGGGGGAAAGTACGCATCCCTGTCGCACGCCGACTGTTGTCCGAAAGAATCCTCCTATTTGTTTCTCCAGAAGAACTGCGCTGGTAGCATCTTTATATATGGCCTGGATGACTGGATAATTCCGTTATCTACATTGAATTCTCTAAGAATTTGCCAAAGGCCGTCATGCCATACCCGAACAAATGCTTTCTTGAATTCGACAAATTTGTGGAACACGTCCCTCTTATTTTTTCAGGTCTTCTCTACGAGGATCCTTCAAATGAAGACCTGTTCGTTTACCCTTAACTTAATCCTAATCCACGTTTACCCTTAATCCTAATACACGTATACCCTTGACAGACTTTGTTAAAATTAGATTTAGTTTTAGTTCTCAAAACAATATTTATTTGCATAGAAACGGATTTTGTGGTGGACAGACTTTTCCTAATACACACACACACACACACACACACACACATATATATATATATATATATATATATATATGAAAGAGAGAGAGAATGTGATAGAGAGATGGGTAGAGAGAATTAAGTAGACAGATGTGTATGTGTATTTTTTAAAATTTCTAGCTACCAAGATCTTAAACAATATTGCGTCTACTTTGATGTCGGCAGGTAAAGTCTGAAAGAGAATATAAATTTGAATTGTACAATGTTTGAAGAAAGTAATAAAAAGAGTGAAGCGTGTTTCGAATGTCCGATGCATCGGCCATCAAAACCAGGAGAAAATGTTTTTCTTTTTCTCCTACTTTTAGTGGTTTTCATTTTGATCATGCGAATATTTCTGTCTGCCGGAAAATGAAATCAACCAATATCAATTGAGTTCTCTTTTTCTTGAATTTATTTTTAATCTGACTCAAACTTTCCTTTTGATTATATTTCTTTCAAGATGAATTCTGCTCGAATTTGCATAGATTCCTCCAGTTCCTTTGCAGAAGTTGATAAACTTATTTATTTCTACTTTGGTCTGACTAAATCTAAGTTAAAGTCTTCTTAATTGGCCTTGAAAATAATTTGTTCTTTTAAAGTCATAGGTAACTAAACGAGAGATAATGAACACTTCTTTATTTTTGTTTCAATGTCACAAAGATAAGTTTTAATATATTATGTATATAATAGACACATGAAGAAAAAGCTGTGTGTGTTTATTTGTGCAAATCTGGGATCTCATCTTCAGTCACTTTTTCACCGGCCTGATGTGGCTTCCCTCTGTCATTTGTACAATTATTTACACGGCAACTGATCTGAGGAGCTTTTTCTCTGGCGCGCCGACTACATTACTTTAAATGTGCTACTAGATTGGCATCAAGGTCCCAGCCGTTTATAGGTGAAATAGATAAATTCAACCGACACTTCTATAATAAGAGTTTCTTTTCTCGCTCTCGGCGCCAATGTAACTCCGTCCCGTTTGCTTTTTGTCCTTGATAACTACAATCTTCAAAAAAAATGTAAACACAACGTGAATCGCCATCATCTGTTGTCTTGAACTCCGTCCATCTTTTATCCTTTTCTCATTCCACCATTACCCAGTAATTTCTCTCTTTTTCACTCTTTGTAACACTCCTATGTCTTATTGGCATTCTCGCCTTGCTTGGTGTGAAATGGTTAAAAGCAATTATTTGTGGTAAATTTATTATGTTTATGAGGAGGCGTGATCAATGTGCAGTATAGGTGATGAGTGTTTTAGTTATAAACAATGGAGACAATATTAGATAATGGCAATGAATTTCATGCCACATGCGATCAGCAGACACATGCCTTCTACTCTTTATGTAGAATCGAATAAAAAAAATCTCAGGAGTCGTACGGGAAATTTGCGAAGAAGGAAAACTTTTTTTTTGTCTTTGAGTTTAACGTTTTAGATAATTAACTTTAATGACTGAGTTTATGTCATTTATCAATTATATTTATAATATATATATATATATATATATATATATATATATATATATATATATATATATATATATATATATGCTTTTTAATAGATTTTATTATTAAATAAGCGATATAAACAATTTTTTACTACGTTAACAAAAACACCGATTAAAATAAAAAAAATAAATATATAAGATAAGAAATAAAATGAAAAATAAAAATAAAAGAAATTATGACAAGCAAATGAATAAATAAACAAATAAACGACTTCCGACAAAATAACCGCCAACATCGACTACCCACAATGCACCGCTGACCCAGATATATAAATATCCGAGAAAAATAACGGCACTCATGGCCTGACGATTGCGCCTAACATGAAACAGACTGTCGCCTCTAAGTGTAGACTTCAATGTTCACTTTATATATATATATATATATATATATATATATATATATATATTGATTGCTTTTGAAATTTTTTGAAAAATCATTTAATCACCAGTCACTTAACATCGCCGGAAGAGGGAGAACATAGTGCCAAAACCCGAAAACTATTACATAGAGGTTTCAACAAGTTTTTTTTAATCTCTTGTAATATAAATAATAATATATTACTCTACTTTGTATTGAGCAATGTTTTAAAATTAAATGCTACGAACAGTCGAATTTTACTCCATCTGTTCTTACTTGCATTTGTGTATATATATATATATATATATATATATATATATATATATATATATATATATATATATATATATATAGTGTGTGTGTGTGTGTGTGCATTATATATATGAATTTCAAAAGACAAGATGAAAACATCTTAAGCCAGGTGTTTCGACTTCCGAGAGACTTTATCAAGGCAATGTAGCATTTACGAATTTATATATATAAAAGCAAAGATTTCATTGCTTTATCAAGTTTTTTTCTATTTGAGAACGTTCATGAATGTTCATAAGTTTGTTTAAAAGTTAGTCAAAACATGTGGAGAACACAAGTGTCATAATTCGAAGCCAATGAGTAATATTCAAAAAAAATTTTTTAAAGGAATATTCTTTAAATTATGATAAAATTGTTATTGTGTGGGGGACGTAATTGCTGTATATCTTCAAAAACGTGGAGTAATCGATGTAATAGTTTTCTTTTAACTTTCCACCATATTTGTGGTTGTTCATGTCGGCTTGTAAAGGTAGTAATTCTTTTATGATAGGTTGGATTGAAAAGAAACCAGGACATAGATTTACATAATCACAAGATACTATAGCGGCACTCGCGAGAACTTCCCTTCAGTTTTCCCTCTTCTTTCTTTTTATTCATTTATTTCCTTTACAAATACTCTCTATCTGAAAATAATTTAAATGCACACACATACACACACATACACATATATAGTGATGCATGTTTCATTAAATCATATAGACAAGTTTTGTCTATTTATTCTATGTAAATTCTTTTCATATAGCCTGATAAGCTTAATAACATTATCATTAAAAGATGAAAATCGCCATATTGATACATATTTTTAATCCTATCTAAGCTTTTGACAATTATGACAATTACATTACAATATATTAACCAATACACGGACAAAACAATAATGATAGTCTGTTTTTGTTTGCATGGAAGATTTCCAAGCAACAAGAAACACGTGCATACGAGATGCTGGAAGCGAAAATCACACCGTATCTCATGACATCACACATAGCCACGCGTGAGTGAAAACGAGAAGTATGGGAAGCTGTTGGCATAAACCAATGGCTTATGTTACCAATTATAGGCATTTAAGAATATTTGTGGAGATTTCATAGTTTATTTTGTTCAGGTTACACACATACACACACAAGTAAGTTTATTTTACTCAACTTTTTTCTTTCCTTCCATTTCACATCTCCTTCTGTCTCCCTGTCATGTACACACACACAAGCCCTCTCTCTCTTTCTTCCTCTCCTTCCTTCTCTCTCTCTTCCTCTCTCTCTCTCTCCCTCTCTCTTTCCATAAACCTATATATCTATTTTCTGTTTCGTTTCCTTTCAATACCTAGAAAACTACAGCTGACCACAATTCCCTCTCTTTTGTAACGCTTACGTCATTTGACTTTCAATATCTGTTTTGCCACCTAGTTACACAAGCTCGTTAGACAAGTGAATCGACATCGATTTAGAATAGATTCACATGTGAGATCATAAACAGGGAATTTAGCCAAGGCAAAGGTGAAAGTGGTATGAAAATGAACGTCTTTTTTGCTGAAGGATTTTCTTTTTGTTCAAGATCGGATGAAAATAGTCTGAGTCTAATTCGAATTGTCTAGGTAAACACAGAAGTTAAGTCAAGTGAAGGGAATTCAGTGGTTGAACAAGCGAAAAGAATTACTTGAGAATAAAATGAGTTTTGTGTTGTACACTACTCTGGATTTCGTTTGAATTAGTAACCCTTCAGGTTTTCAGGTGCATTTTCTTTTTCTCAAGTTTCGGTTGATAAATTGGGAATTAAAGTGAACGAAAAATAAATCTGGTTAATTACAAACCCTAAGTCAGATACAAGGACACAAGCGCGGAGCAACTTTTTTTAATCACTTCCAACCAAGCACAGTAATAATGCCACTGAGACGTAAGGGGCTACTGGGAGTGTGGCGGATGACAAGTTTACGGTCAGTTGAAAGAGAATTCAGGAAGAAACAAAATAAAAATTAATTTTTAAAGTTTTGAAGATGATAGCTAACAGTGAAGCAAGGAACTGAAAGTGAGTCCCTAATAAAGAGTAAACTTACTATTCAGTTATAATTGTCTGCTGCAACAACTTGCTAATTACACGACTGAGAGCCTCTCCAAGAAGATAAATAGGACATCTAAGTGATATGTTAAAAGAATATATATAGGCATCAAACATTGTTTGCGAATATTGCATCAAAGTGATTCTCTCATTGTGAAAAGATGTAAAAATACATTGCAACTAATTTTACTCTACACAACTTTGAGGAGAATGTCGGAAACATATACTTTAAAGACGGGTATATTGTTTTTTGTTTACAGGCATATCGATTCCTAATCGATCATTTCATGCCGAAAGTAAATTTTCTTGGAAACATTACTTATGTTATTTGCAAAATTTTATTTCTCGTAATGTTTTTTGCCAAAAATGTATTGCATGTAATTTATTTACTATGAACATGTATTGTTAGTATTTTTACTATGAAAATATATCGTTATACTTTCATATGGTTTGAACCCCAGTTTGGATGTTCACTATTTGCCCATATTTGGGACCCTAACTAGTGCTACCACTTCGGGTTAGGGTGGACATAGCAATTAAGTAGTGCTTCCACGTTCCACAAAACCTGGTAGCCGAATGTTGTGACGACCCAGGACGAAATAGCATTAATATAAAAATCATTTTTCCAAATACATTCGCATGTTTGATAAAGATTATTGTGAGATTTGTTTATGAAACAGAAAAAAAAAAGTATATATTTTCATTATTTGCATGCTGCCTATATTCATCATTGTTATTGTTATAATTTTTCATTTGTTGGTCCTTCTGTTTTTAATCAGGTCTTTCCAAGTGAACACTAGCCCAATTATTATGAATTTGGTCTTCTCGTGGTTTATAATGCAAATTGTTTTAAGGCTATACTTCGATATAATTGGTCCTTGTTGATCTGTTGAAAGCCTTTGTGGACTCAGAATCATGGCGAGAAATTTTGATAATGAAAGTCGGTATTTTATACAATGTTTTCCCACTGATCTTTTATTTTTCCATTTGCAAGTTAATTATAGACATAAAATAAGCAAGTTAATTTCGCTACTACGTAACACATTCCAACGTGCTGATTTGATTAGAAAACAAAGAAATCTGTCAAGGTAATAAATACCTGGATATACTCCATGAGCTAAACTAAATAATTTCTATTAAAATACGAGGAAAGAATAACCAGGTCAATGTTTAGAACAGTTCCCATCATTCCAATAGTGAATTCATTTCCGGTTCCTTTGAAAATTACCAAAAAACATTTCAAAGGAGCCATTCTACAGACTTACTCAATTATTTTGATCTTATTTTAACTGTATATTCTTCAGTTATACTGTTCGTGTTGTATAATGCACATAGCTCCAATGCTACTTTATGATACATTTGGTCTTTGTTGATCTGTTGAAAGCCTGTGTGGACCTGGAATCATGTTTTTTGCTGGTCCTTCTAAAATTACCAAAAACATTTTAGCGGAGCCATTTGACTTCCTCAAATAAAAAAAATAACCGAAGAAAAATGACAGAAACTTTGTCCCAATAGAAGATAGCTGGTGTGTAGTAGATTTAAGCACGCTTTGTCTCTCTTTGTTCAGAAAAGATTGGATTGCTGTGCGTCCTTAGTGTACGAATATGGAAGCACATGAATTACACGGTTTGATGCCAAAAGTTGAGATATGTGAAATCTGTAGTTTGGATCGGTGGAAACTGCAAATGCCATAAAATGGGTTCAAAAATCTAACTACCGGTAATGGCCAGTTAATTAATAATTTGGGAAGTTTCTCTACTTCCATTTCAATTCTATATCCAAGGGAAGAGTCCATCAGATTAGGAAACGTAGAATTCTTGCGAAGTATATGGATTATGACAGAGATTATAAGATTTGTAAATCTGTTTTTGCCCTGGAAACTTTGTGAAGGTGTATATGGTTTCTTAATATTAGAGTCAGAATGTCTGATAACTGAGCATTGATTCGAAAAGTGAGTGTCAATAGGTCATGGTCAACGATATTAGTCATCTTTACAATGAAATGTTTAGATAAACACACACACACATATATATATGCATATATATATATATATATATATATATATATATATATATATATATATATCGTTCACCGATTGAGCACTATAGAAAAAAAGGAATTTTGTACGGCTGCTACTGCTTTAATGCATTGCTCTTCGTAAGAACTGAGAGCTATGGTAGCCAGTATAGCGTTTATATAGCACGTATCTAATGAGTTAAAAATTACCTTTATCTGCTGTGCCTAGGCAGTAACCTAAGGTAGGTGTATCTGACTGATGTCAAATCGGTCGATTTTCGATCCCGGCTTGAAGCAATCGGATGTCTGTCCGCACTGATGAGCTGTGATACAGTGAATCTGGCTTTCTGTGGTTGACTATATGCACGGTGGAGTAATGGATAGCTGATTGGATTGAGGAATTGGAGAGCCGAGTTCGAATTCCAGTCGAATCCGTTACATTCACTTACGTGCTAATAACCTTGGGAAAGGTGTGAATCCTCTTCTTCTCCCTCTACCTATTGGATGGCAACTGGTTTAGGAGAAAGACAACTCTGAATTCAAAACCTGCGAAGGGTCGTTTGGGAACCCAGTGGCATGTAGTGCATAAGGTCACTGTATTTGGCTCTTCAAATGGATGGTACTGCACGAAACCTTCACCACTATAACCAAATCTTATGTACTGGTGTCGGGCTGTCGGTTTCCTAGGAACTGATCTGCTTGACCTCATTCGTCGAATTCGACATGAGAGTCGAATATATATATATATATATATATATATATATATATATATATATATATATATATATATATATATATATATATGCAGAGGGGGCAAGGAATCCCGATGCTAGTATGCCAGCAAGTGACGTCGATACACAATGCATAAGTGTTTTAAATACATCTTCAGCAGTATTAACTTTTCAGAACTTACATCGGCAGAAACTGAGAATTAGTTTCTAAAGTTATAAACCCTTATGGGATTAAATTCTGAAGTTCCTTGTAAACGATAGGCACTATCAGATCGAAGAGATTGTAAACTAACCCGACACGTTTCTTCTATTCAACCGTATTTCTTCTTTGTTTCGTTGAGCTACAATTCATAGTGGTGAATTACGTAACTTCTTTCCGAACCCCGCAATATATAAAACGCTAGCTTCGATAAAAGTATAATTTGTGCAAATCGTAAAACAGAACATTTGGACATAGATTATTATGCTCACTAATATCTGCTACGATGTCAACTGCCTGTACGTTTATTTAATGTTGATTATCGTAAAGACTTTCCTAGTTAGAGCGCGTGTAATCGGGCTTGCCTTTCCCTGATGCTGAAAGTTGCGGACATGTTCTTCTAGGATGTCAGCGTGTTGAGCTAAAAGAATCTGGACGAGTTAATTTTATGCCTCATTTCCAAAAACGCATCTGTTTCGTCAGCCTTCTTTCTCACCACGCTCAGCTGTATATCGACAAAGATTCAGTTCCGTGGGCAAATGTAATGCTTCAGGAACGTTCTGATACAAGTCTTCGGCAGAATATCTCTATTCGTCTGTGAAATCGACCAGAAAATAAATTATTTCAGTTTTGGCCATCGGGAAAAGAGTTTAACTAACATTGCTATTTTAAACAGAAGGCGTAAACGACAGAAAAGATCATTTTTTTTTCTCTGATTGTCTCTGTATATATCTATATCCATCTGCAGCTCTCTCGCTCCATCCCTCTTTATCTCTGCCCCTGTCCGTCTGTCTGCCTCTCTCTCTCTCTTCATATACATATATTTTGTGTTCGTATTAAAGAGAGATAACATTACCTTCTCAGGTCTCCTGTCGTATTTGCTAATATTTTATTAATACATCTGAAGTACAAATTTAGGAAACGTGTTTTCTTTTCATCCTATTAACAGCATCTCATCAAAAATATAAAATTATTTGCTTGTAGAAAGTTTTGTGAAAATATTTAACTTGTGTTTCTGCCAGTCTGTGATGTTGAGAAAAATTAGATTCTGTTATGGTCCGGTTCTTTGTACCACGGTGATAGTCCAAGGTAGAACCAATAAAGAAGAACTCGAAGGCGGATATGGAATAACACAGATATATTACAACGAGGAATATATACAGAGAAGTAGAAAAGTGTTAGTACGAACAATCAGGTTTAGTAGTAATTGTCTGAACGCGACTCCGTTTCGGACTGCCTCTCACTCGACTCTTGACTCGACTTGAACTACTGACGATATTCAGTCACCCCCCCACGAGGGTGTCATGTGGCACAAGGCTTTTTTAACGGGCCCAGTTGAACCCGTATAAACGGATTCAGGGCCGGTTTTACCTCCCCGAAGGAGACTCCGCCCTTTGGCGTAGCCTCCTTCGGGTTCCTCCCGCCCGTAGGAAGAGAGTTTAACCGAACAGTCGGTTCAGACTTGAACGACTGACTCTTTGTCTACTCCTGAGGCGCAGTATAGAATAGTACATAATTATTATTATGGGTAAGATCCCATAACAGATTCCTATGAAAAGTGTCGTTTTATTAATTTAACCACTAGCCCACGGCAAAATCAAACTGTAATTTTTTCATATTCGATAATAATCAGTGGATAAAGGCGTTGGTCAGACCCAGTGACAGGACACAAAGAGTTGGGAATTCAATACCTGGTTAACGCAGTGGAGAACTTGGAGAGGTGAATTAACAGGAGATATCTGATATCCATTAGACATGGCACGTGACATAGAACAGTCTACCCCAATCGAGCGAAATAAAGAGTTCAGTTCCACATTCCAACCACCTGAAGAAGGCAGGAGCGTACAACGACCGAAACGTGATAAATATGGCAACAAAGATGAGGACAATAGTCCGAATAATGTAAATAGTGTACATAATACCTCATCTCAGAAATATAGACAGATATCGATAATAATAATAATTCACAGTGTATTATTATTATTATTATACACGTAGTCCTGTGAATTACGGTGGTTTAACGCGTGTAAATGTAAGCAGATATTTGTCAACAAAATAGACCAACAATAGTTAATCAACTAAAGACCTATCTTTTTGATTTAAAGTTTCGTCGATACACTGTTCTTCAGGGTAAAATAAATTTCAATTCAAATATTTATGTCCTATCTATCTATCTATCTATCTATCTATCTATGGTATTATGTTCAAATCTATCTATCTATCTATCTATCTATCCCAATCTGTTAATATGAATTGAATATATGTCTCCGTTGTGGCGTGCGAGAGAAATGTGCATAATTCCCAATGGTGCAAGTAATTGGTGTTCTATGCAAGATCCGGACAATATGATATTGATTTTGCTGTGTCAGAAGAGCCTGATAGCGAAACATCATTTGTCTGCAAGTTTTTAAAGGTTTGTCAGGATCTAGTGTTCACGCTGCATATTTAGTGATTTTTTTAATAAAATCCAAAGAATAATCAGCAATATTATTATTGCTGGCCAGGCATCTCGACTTCACTCACTTTTCCACCGCCGAAATGTAGTTTCCCTGTGTCATTTATATAAATATTTCATGGTAATTTTTCAGATAAACTTTCTACTACATCACATTTGTCGTAGGTCAGTTCGTGTCTTCCTTTTGAAGATTAACAGATCGATTTTTTACCGCTACTCATTTTTGAATAATTCTAATGACTTAGAAAGATTTTTTGTTCAATTATTGACTTTATTATTATCTGTTTGGGTTAAGTTTTGTATTCATTACATCGTTCTGCTTTTCTTTTTTTCTTTTTTTTTGTTGTTTTATTTTTTATTTCCCCAACCAATCGGTTTTACAGCTGAATTTTTTTCTTTTTCTTTTGCTGTAACATTTAGTTTATCTAGACACCAGTTTTTTTTTTTTTTTTCTTTTTAATAAATCTTGTGTTTTATTTTTATTTAGTGTTTTTATTTCTTTTTCTTTTGTTATAAGGTTTGTTTTATTTTTTATTTTTTGCTCTCGGGTGAACCTTTTTTTTCTGTGAACTTCCTTTATATCGTCTTCTGCTTGTTTTTCTTTTAACTTTTTCCTATTTGTGTCTAAATGTTATTTTTCCAATGCGTTTATTTCCAAATTTGTATTCGTTTTAATTTTAAATTAGTTTTTTTTTTAGTTAGTCTTTTCCTTTATTTTTTGTTTTGTACAACTTTTCAGCTGCTGTTTTTTTTATATTTTTCGTCGATCTTTCTTTTTTCTTTTCTTATGTTTACTTATTCTTGTTTGACTAAAATAAAAATTATTTTTACTGGTTGTAAGAATATTATTATTATTACAAATGAATAAGAGTAAAATATAAAATAATAATAATGAAAATTATAAATAAAATAAGACTATAACACAAAACGTTGTCTAAAATAAATTAAATAAAAATTTTAAATAAGCATAAGTAACAAATTAGACAAACAGATTTCGACGGGAGATAATGGTGGCCAGGAGAAAAGTCAAGCTAAGAGAAATCTTTGTGGCTGGGGAATCGTCCTCTTGTTGGAAGGCCCCGCCGAAATACATAATCAACATCGCAGAATTCCTAGAGAGAGCCAGAAGTTACGCAGATCTTATTAAAGAAGCTGGAATTGTGATGGATACCCAGGAATTTTGAGAAACGAATTGTCTGTCTTCCTGGTCGACAAGCGTACGCACAATATTTGTCGTTCCACAAACAATACCGTTATCAAGTCGTATACGTCTTTGGAGGTTAATCCCCAAAGAGTGAAGAAGGACAAGGGTTTTTCACGTGGGACATACTGCTACCCACGCCTGTCTATTGAGTAGAATCTTCCAGCCGTCATACATTAGAATAAGAACCGAATATGAGGGCAGGCGAAGGACCATAGTTGCAGTATTCGAAGTTCATGCTCAGGATTAGCGGAACACTTGAGCACGTATCTATACCAATATGGTCAGATACTCAGTGTTACCTCCGAAGATATGAACGGAGAATGGGGCTTCGAAATTATGTTGGACGGTATAGCCTTCCGGTATATCTCCAACTGCCTGGATGTGGCTGGCCAGAAGACCTTCATATCAACTATGGGAAGACATTTGCCGCATAATCCAAGCACAAGCCAAAAAAACCCTTACAGAGAATCGAAAAGTGAAAGAACTAAGATGACTGCTAAACACGAGACAAATAAATGGAAAGGAAATGAAATAGCCCGAAAAATTCTCAAAGGCGAAGTGGGTACTCACAGTGGTACTGTCAGGCACATTGTTGGGAAAATACAGTCTTAAAATTAGTACCCCCAGAGGCATATACGTATGTTCGACGAACAGATGAAAAAATTAAGGCAATGTTGTTCAGAGTAGCATTCAGGTTTTTGTTCACCCCTCATGTATAGGGCATTAAAATTTACGTCCCCTTGGGACATTAGCGAACCTAATTTTTCATAGAATCATTAACAGTGATATCGGCGCAGTGAATCATTAACAGTGATATATGCGCCTAATAACCATTCTGAACTGCCTTTTGGAGGATCGAGCCGTTTTTGACGGCATCTCTTCTGGTAGTTTTAGTGGAAGATTGGAATGCCGTCCTTGATCCCGACATCGATCGTATAGGGTAAGTAAACCCGGATGTGACTCCATTTCAGAAACGTTATCGGCAAGTTCGATCTTTTCTATAAATATCGCAATGAGCGTCCTGGGTGGTAGTATGGACTTGGACTAATAGGGGCAACTCGTCTTAGGTGGTGCGTTCTAGTTACTTCGACCGAGTCTTAGTTAAGAGAGGCAATGCCGGTCTTTTAGTTTGTCCAAGTTTTAATTCGAGAGTTCATACGGATCATAGGCTCACCCGGGTTTGTGTAAACTTGTAAGTTCAAGATTAAGATGTCTGGCTATAGAAAATTGGGCGCATTATTGTTTGGTGAGCAAGATTTCTAGGACCAGCTACTACGTATGCTAAGAGCAGAAATTGACAGGGTTTGTGGTTGGGAATATGTGATGGAATAATTTAAAATCGAAAATAAGGTCGCTTGCTGCTGATTACAATCGTTGATTCAATCTGGTTAGATTGACAACGCAAACGGCATCTGAGGAAAAAGTAGATCGAGCGACCAAATCCCGTGATAGTGGAGAAGTAGCCTTAGGCAGAATTTGTTTCCTTGCTTATCAAGAAGGACCAAAGTCTGGTAGTTAGGGCTAGGTTAAAAAGAATGTCTTCCGAAACGACGAATATGTCTGCTAAATGAAGTTCCGAATGTATCTAATAGAGATATCGCGTGCATAGCATTGACGGATAAGCGGATCGTGACTACAAACGCGGATATATGTGAAGCTTTTCGAAACTAGTTTCAGTATCTGTTCACTAAGTAGCCCGACCTGAGCACTGATCAGTTCGAAGCTTGTTTGAGCGACATTCCTCGCGTCGAGGCAGCTGAAGCGGCTGGGGGTCAGAGTTCCATTACAGGGTCGGAAATCTGGGGAGCTATGAAGCTGGTTGGCCGGCACAAAATTTCGGGATTAGATATTCTTCCTTGCAAATTGTACTTGAGACTGTCACCTGTTCTTCTTTCTCTGCTGGAACTGACTTCATCAGGGATATGATCGAGTTACTATGTAAGAACAAAATAATGTGGAGATGGGATAGGTAACTTTCGGCCTTTGACGATGTTAAATACAGAGTTTAAGATATTCGCCAAGATCTTAGCCAGCCGTTTGCAGGCTGTCTGATTGGCCTTGAACAGAGTTCTGCTGTGAAGTGCAGGACTATTTAAGACAATCTTCATTTGGTATACGTGATCATCGAACAACTCGACAGTGAACCGCGTTGATCAGTTTAGTTCTGTCCAAGGCATTCAATAAGGTTCACCATCGTTTTCGGGAGGCTGTCCTTTCGGCCGCATGTCTCGAGCCGTAATTTCGCATTTGGATCGGACTTCTAGTGTGCTGGTGGAAGTGAATGCAGCTAGATTGGAGCCTTTCGTATCGTCTCGTACCATTCGTTAACGTTGCCCCCTTTCTCCTTTACTATACTTTCTTATATTAGAACCTTTCCTTCGCAAGTTAAGAACAAATCCAGCGTTATGCGGAATTTCCCTACCTGTTGCTATCACCTCGACGTGGTAATCTGCCTCTGCTGACAACGTTTTCGTTTTTTCATCGAGCAGAGACAAGATTGACGAAGTCGGCAAAGAGATCAGAGGTTACGATATGGTGACAGGGCTCAAGATCAACTGCTATAAAGGTACAGTATTTACATTAGTCGGACTATTGTACTCATCTTTGTCGCCATATTTGTCACAACGTTTCGGCCGTTGTACGCTCCGGCCTTCTTCAGGTGGTTGGTCCTCAAGGACACATGGCACAGTGGATAAAGGCGTTGGTTAGATCCAGTGACAGACCCAAAGAAGGTGAGTTCAATTCCTGGTTAAGGCAGTGGAGAACTTTCTGAGGGAAAATTAACAGGAGATAACTGATAACTGACACCCATCAAACATGGCACGTGGAACGAGAACAGTCTACCCCAGTGATCGAAATAAAGGGTTCAGTTCGAAATTCCAACCACCTGAAGAAGGCCGGAGCGTACAACGGCCGAAACGTTGTGACAAATATGGCGACAAAGATGAGGACAATAGTCCGACTAATGTAAATATTGTACATAATACCTCATCTCAGAAATATAGACAGACTCTGCTATAAAAGTGTTGGCTTGCGTTTGGGCGCGTGGAAGGAAGTTTCTCTTCCCGAGTCTTTCCTATGGACGGACGGGCCGGCCAACATATTCAGCGTCTGATTCGCACCCGATCTCCTGTTGGAAATGAATTAGTCGGAGGTGCAGGTGAAGTGCGTGGTCTCAGTTTATCTGTGGTGCCGGAGGAATGTTTCCTTAAAGGGAAAGGCGGAAGTATGTGCCTCGCACATCTACACGATTCTACTTTACTGACTCTCTGTAGATCCACTTCCGTATGACACAGTAATGATATTAGCGAGGGTCTTCTTCTCCTTCTGTTTGAGAAGCAAGTCTCCCAATCTAGTTTGGAAAATCTGTTACTTCCACCCTTTTGAAGTGGATCTGGGTGTGCCTGGCGTTGAGATTCATCAATATACGTTCTATATCGGATGGTGGGGGCGAATTCTGGAAGGAAGGCGCCCGAAAGAACTTACCATCCCTGAGCAATGTGCACTTGTGCGAGGAGCAGATCCCCCGCTTACCCTGAGACAAATTCTCCATCTATTGTGAATGTCTGATTGCTCTCAGGCAACTTTTACAGGCAATGGATAGCCTCTCTGACGTCCAGGCATTGGGTCGTAAGGCATTATATCCCGTGTTATTCAGAGCCCGTTCAAGAATATCAGATAGTCTACCTCGGTCTTACGAGACAGGAGGACCGCTTCATTTAGCTTTGGGCGCCTGGCTTGAAATATTACACTAATGATGAGGCATCACTCACCTGGATGGTGATAAGTAAGCCCACTGGGTCGGCAAAAGACGGTGAGCTGTGGTGAGGCGATGGAGACTCCGGGTCACAGCTTTTTCCACTGCAGGGTCGTAGTCCGTTTTGGAAGTTTACTGAATATATCATGGTTCGCATGCTGAGCGAAAAGTTATTTGTCCTCGAGGCCAGTACTGTTTGTAGCAATGTATTACCGCCGTTGACTAAGGCTGAGAACATTGTCTTCTTTTGCTTGCTAGGCGTTATAATAGTCGTAATACAGATGACGCAACAGAAGGAATTCTATGGGGACGAGCTTTACCTCTTCCCAATTGATCTTGTACTTTAAGCATCAGTTTAATATAAAGGTTAGGACTGAGAGGTGACAACTCCCTCCATCAGAATTTGGCAAAAGGTGGGTGAGACTTGCACGCCTCTCTCGAGTAAAACGAGCTAACATTTTGATGCTGGTTAGGGATCAGGATATCTTGAGCTTAGTGTTGAACATTGGTAACCTCGCCCAAAAGAGATTAGTTCAGATTTGGTTTTATGCTTACTTTCTTCATCAACTTATCTTAGATATTGGATTTATGCCCATTGACCTATTTTATTTATGTCCCGACTTCCTTTAGTTTAATTTCCCCTTGCCTCTCTAGTTAGGTGACAGATATGTCAGTTCTCTGGTAGATGCTGGGCGCTTTTCTTTTTATGACTGTGTATTTTTGGTATTGTGCCACATTATTGTATTAAGACACTCGGCCCCAGCGAGCGGAATAAACGGTTCAGTTCGAAATTCCAACCACCTGACGAAGGCCGGAGCGTACAAGGGCCGAAACGTTGTAATAAATATGGCGATAAAGATGAGGACAATAGTCCGAATAATATAAATAGTGTACATATGTTGTAATTGATTTGTTTTTATTTTATGTAAATTCTGGAAAATCAGCAATTGCCGAAAGATGAAATCATAATTTTCATTAATGTTTCATGGCAGTTTCGATTGTAATGAACACTAGATGTATGTCTGTAATGAAAATTGTGTTAATATCACTAAACTAATGGTCAAGGAACACGACAGTAAATGGTAAGTGAATGCCGAATGAAGTTCTTGATCTTTGGTTGACCAACTCTATTTTATATTGAAAAGAGATGAAGAAAGATAGGTGTATATTCATTAGGTTTTGATCATGAGACGGCAGAGATTTGCTACACGCTTCTTATCGTCGAACTGATATATACAGTCACAACGTGACGTCATGGTGGCAGAAAAAAATTGGTCAGACTATTTCAAACAGCGAGCGATATCGCTTCTTCTCAATTCATGATAATGTCATTGCGAAAGGCATTACCGAAATTCCCCATATATAATACGCCTTTATCCATAATACGCTCCCCTAAAATTGTGCTTAAAGCGTGGGAAAATACCTTCACTCACGCATAGTACGCACCCCTTGTTTGTTGATCAAACCCTACAAATTGTACATCTCCAATTTCATTAGGGCCAGCGATTCCTACTCTTATTAAAATAAAAATGGTTTTAAATATAGAATAATATTATTCTAATTTAGTTTTATGATAAGTCATATTTTTTATTTTATATTTGTAAGTATTGTTAGGTACATATAATTGTATTTGGCATCCTTATGGGGTCGCAATCGCCGAATGTTAGTGTCAAAATGTCGTATGTTTGAGGTGAGTAGTCATTTCGCAACTGAAATCGACTTATGAAACAACAATTATTTAAAGATTTTTTGTAGCTGTGCATAATTCGCACCCCTCATTTTGCTTATTATTTTTTAGAAAAAATGCGTATTATACATGGGGAATTACGATATTTCACTTCTTGCATTCTGTTCTACCGACACATTTTTTGCCAAATGTTTCTTGAAAATTGCCCGAGAGTAACTGTTCTTGTACTTAAGTTCACCCAGTCAAAGCGAAATACAGTTACTCAGTGAAATTGTTGTAGAGCCTTAAGTGAGGAGGAAGTATAGAGTAAAGATTGCATATTATGTGGGGTAATGTGGGACAGATATCATTTAACATTGTGGTAATCGATGAATCGTCTCCCAGGTATCCGTTATCAAAGTATCAGTTCCGGGGAAGAATCTGCGTGAGTAGAACTTTACTCATTGCCAGAGAAATACGAAGGGAATGAAGATGAGATGCCGTGAACATGGCAGGTCGGTCCCGAGGTGGGAATGTCTGAACTGGTGATATTAATAGCAATAACCCAGTAAGGAGGAGTTTCATCTGTGAGATAAGGGATGCAGACTGGAAATATTTAATCTCCTACCTGCTTTAGAACTATTTCATGGTTGATCTGTAAGGACTAGACACCACCAGTATATGGCAGCAATACTCCATTCCTTGGTTCATCTTTCTCTTGGAAAAATAAAACATGCTTGCTTGGTTTGGTTTGCTTTACGTCATATCAACTTAAATGGGATATTTAATGCCGACAAGATTTTTATTGCAGGTAATATTTTTTTCAAAAATGTATTGCTGCAAATATTTTTTTCCAAAAATGTATTGCTGGTAATATTTTATCTTCAAATATATATTGACCCCAGTTTGACGTTTACCTATTTGCCATAGTTATGACCCTAACAGGTGCTACCATCCCGAGTCAGGATGGTCCTGGGAAAACCAGCAATTAACAAGAGGTTCTACGCTTTTCAACACCTCCTGCTCTTGTTGCTGGATGTAGTTCATCGTAATACCCATGACGTGGATGTTGTTTATCTCCTTCCCCAGGACGGACATCTTTAGTGATTGTGTGGATTTACGACTATATGAATATACGAATTCTATTTGGGGTCTGGAGTGACCTTTGTACAAAATAGACGTTCGAGCCTCATTAGGTATATAACCTCCCATAGAACGGATTTAGGGTTTGCTCGATGCTGATGAAACGTCACTACCTTTGTTTTTTAGGTATTGAATGAAAGATACCCGTCATTTCCCTATTGAGGTGTGAGAGCTAGATGACCGGAGAGTTCAGCTGTCAGGCTCTTTTTATCCGTGGTACGAATATCGTAATAGGATTTTTCCATTATACTAAAATCATAATATGGTTCTCATATGATATTCGTATTATATAGTGCGCGTAGGTTGGTATATGAGCTATTTTTAGGATGCGAGTGTTCATAGCTCTCCACAACATTCTGACACTTTACTCTTTACCATCCGTTCTTGTTTTTTTCTACTATATATTCCCGTAAACTTAAAAGGTTTATAATTATCTATGTCATGTGCACATTAAATTTTCCAAGCCGTTTGTCCTTATTTCGTTTCTTGGACATCTTAGTTGTCTATTTCTAATTATTAACAATATTTTTCTTTTAATTCCTGGCGATGTGTAACACCTGCTACGCATTTAATAAAAATCAATAATTATGAGTTCGTAAATTTTGAGATCAGCCAATCATTTCACATTTTGCCTGGAACGTGTATAAAATAATTGTACCGATGTTGTGCTCTAGCGATAAGAACATTAATTTTCACTACATTGCAAATATCTGGAGGATGATAATAACCACTAACATACAGTCGTAGGTAATTAATATTTGATAGAGAAAGTAGATATGTAGGGGTTTTTTTTTATTTTATTTTTTCATATCTTGTAGACGGAATCGAATAATTTGGCGCCAATTTTTTGCCGATCGTATTTTGGTGTTTATTTTTTTTTTTTTTTAAGATTTTTGTAGCCGCCGGATATTTTAGTCTCACTCTGATACTCAAATGTTTGCTTGATGATCGAAAATTTCTATTTTCCGGATTAACCCTATTTATTATTAAAATATATTACAATATATATAATAATCAGTATTCTTGTTTTTATAAAACATATGAATATTTAATCAATTTTTATAATATTAGTAGAATAAAATAAATTATTATTAGTACTGGTGGCGAATGGATTAGCAAGGCCGAGTTCAAGTTTTGGGATAGTCTATTTTTTTCACTTTTACAGTAGTATCCTTGGGAAGAGCACGGATGAAATATCTAAACGTATCTATCAGTCGATCTCGAAGAAGGAATGCCCTGAATTCCATATCATAGAGAATATGGTGGGTAGCAACTTCACTTTCTTCCCAATAAGTCATGACAATTCACAGATAATAAGGAAAGAAATCGACGGAGAAACATGTTCGCCTACGTCCTGAAAGAATGTGGCATTAAAATATTATAAGTTATTGGAATAAAATGTATCAGCATGAATTGATATACCTTTCATTGCTACATAATTATGCTTTCAATGCGATCTCTGTATCGTTAAGATAGTATATTCATATTTGAGATTTTTATGGAGATTGTAACAGGAATTATGGAAAGAACCATTTATACCAACTTCTGGAAAATATTCTTTCATTTAAGACATGATGTCTTGTTCTATGTCTCAGGGTGAATTTTCATAAGAGCAATATTTCGTGAGATTGTCATATATAACTCAGATAGACCAAATTTCTGCGTATCAGGAAAGATTGTTTTGCTTTGATTTTTCTTTTACGGCATATCAACGTCAATGGGGTATTTAATGCCGACAAAATTTTTATTGCTGGTATTGTTTTTCTTCAAAAATATATTTCTGGAAATATTTTTCCTTGAAGAAATCTATAGCTGGGCATATTTTTTTTCAAAGAATGTATAACTGATTGTACTGTTGGTATTTTTTTAAAAGTATTGCTGATAATAATTTTTCATTCAAAAATTATTGCTGGTAAAAATTTTTAATACAAAGTATTTCTGGTAAAAATAGGTTTTAAACCTATTTTTACACAAGTTTGGTGGTTAACTATTTGCCCATAGATGGGACCGTAACAGGTTGTACCACCCCGGGTCATGGTGGACCTGGAAACACCAGCAATTAAGAGGTGGTTACAAAACCTCCTGATCAGAGGCCTTACAGTTGGACGTAGTTTATGGTCATACCCAGGCCGTGGATCCAGTTTATCGTCATACCCAGGACGCGAATGTAGTTTATCGTGTCATACCCAGGACGAGATCTGGGATTGGGGGCTAACTATTTGCACATAGCAGTGACTCTAACAGGTGCTACCACCCCGGGTCAGAGTGGACCTGGAACACCAACAATTAAGAGGTGGTTCCACACTTCTCAAAGCCTCCTGATCAAAGGCCTTACTGCTGGACGTAGTTTATCGTCATACCCAGGACAAGGATCTAGTTTATCGTCATACCCAGGGCGCGGATTTACTTTATCGTTATACCCAGGACGCGGATCTAGTTTATCGTCTTACCCAGGACGCTGACGTAGTTTATCGTCTTACCCAGGACACGCATCTAGTTTATCGTCATACCCAGGACAAGGATCTACTTTATCGTCATGCCCAGGACTAGGATCTAGTTTATCGTCATACCCAGGACGCGGATCTAGTTTATCGTCTTACCCAGGACGTGGATCTAGTTTATTGTCATACCCAGGACAAGGAACTAGTTTATCGTCATACCCAGGACAAGGATCTAGTTTATTGTCATACCCAGGACAAGGATCTAGTTTATTGTCATACCCAGGACAAGGAACTAGTTTATCGTCATACCCAGGACAAGGATCTAGTTTATCGTCATACCCACGACGCGGATCTAGTTTATTGTCATACCCAAGACAAGGAACTAGTTTATCGTCATACCCAGGACAAGGATCTAGTTTATTGTCATACCCAGGACAAGGATCTAGTTTATCGTCATACCCAGGACAAGGATCTAGTTTATTGTCATACCCAGGACAAGGATCTAGTGTATCGTCATACCCAGGACAAGGATCTAGTTTATCGTCATACCCAGGACAAGGATCTAATTTATTGTCATACCCAGGACAAGGATCTAGTTTATCGTCATACCCAGGACAAGGATCTAGTTTATTGTCATACCCAGGACAAGGATCTAGTTTATCGTCATACCGAGGACAAGGATCTAGTTTATAGTACTCAGGACGAGTGCCAGGAAAGAGATCATTTAGAATAGAATGAACGTCATCATTAAAGCTAAGCCAATATTGCACATATATGTTTTAAGCATTTTACCCCAAGCAAAGCGAGAGAACCACTAGCATGTAGCGGGTTATAGAGACAGAAAGTGTGGGAAAAGACCGTGTATAGAGGGGATTGTAGAAAGGATAAAAGAAGAACGGCGATCAAGGCAACAGAAGATAACCATTGACGTTGCATTTAAAGTTTTGAAAATTCTAGTTATCAAGGACGCAAGTAAGAGAAAGTGATTTTCACTCTCGGGAAGCGCAAGAAAGAAACTGCTGGGGTAAATGTGTCGGTTGCATTTAACTATTTAAACATATCTTTAAAATCTTTGGTGAGCTCAAATTAAAAACACATATCTGATGGACATCTACTACTACTAATTATACTACTATTATTGAGCTTGTCACTAACGTAAAAAAGCATATATATGTAAATATCTCTTGACATTAAAATGCTAGCCATATTGATTAATATAAAAAATCAATTTGAAGACAGTTAATACTGATACGTAGCAAACCAAGAACGGTAAAATGGCTTCGAGAGATTTTCAGAATTTTTTTTTAATAGGTTCAATTTTAAATTTGTTTAAAATTGTAAAATACAGATATTTCAGCATTAATGATCCTGATTCATTTAAAATTAACAAAGAAGGACATAATTTTCCAAATACTCAACAGAAGAAAATCATTTAAAAACTAAGCTCAAAAAAATCTTTATAATCAGAAAATATTTTCTAGCTTTAAATAACCGGCAAAAGGGTTGATAATGAGTAGAAAACGATTCGCGTTCTAAGCGTGAAACGTGCTGCGTTGTTATCAAACGATTAATACAATTTACATTGATTTCGAGATTTCATAGATATTGAAGTTGTTACGGGTATTTGACGAATTAAGGAGAGAAACGTAAAAGTTATTATTTTAACTTAAATAATCTATCGATATAATAACACCTTTGGCACCGCCACTTAATCTGAAAGAGAAGTAAGCAGCTTTTGATTTTATCCGACATGAAATTGGGCGGGGGAAACTTCAGAAAGTGCAGAAATTTCTTAAGGGGAATCCAGATTTAGGATATTTATATTAATTCGTAAATGAAATGAGTTCATGAAGCAGAGTAAGAATCTCATCAATCCAAGAATTGCCAATTACTCATTAATGATGCATGTGTCTTTGGAAAGGATTCATTTCGTCAAACAATCTCTCCATATGTAGTCAGCCACGCCTGATTTTCCTATTTCCCCTCGTGGAACCAGTAATAAGGAGAGGTCAAGAGAAAAGCGATAATAATTAAAAAAATGTTACAATATGGGCTCTGGTAAAAATATGAAATGATAACAGTAAAAAAAAAATTGCAACACCGGTAAAAATGGTTGCTGAAGACATTAGGTTTATTACACCCAGAAATGCAACACAGATGTCCTCAAGGACACATGGCACAGTGGATAAAGGCGTTGGTTAGATCCAGTGACAGGACCCAATACCTTGTTAAGTCAGTGGAGAACTTTCAGAGGAAAATTAACAGGAGATAACTGATAACTGACATCCATTAAACATGGCACGTGGAACTAGAAGAGTCTACCCCAGTGAGCGAAATAAAGGGTTAAGTTCAACATTCCAAACACCTGAAGAAGGCCGATGCGTACAACGTTGTAATAAATATGGCGACAAAGATGAGGACAATAGTCCGAATAATTTAAATAAAGTACAAAATACCTCATCTCAGAAATATATACAGATATTTCTGTTCTTGTTTGATCATCGTCTCGTGAGATTTGACGCCTACCTTATCTCGTGTTTTAATTCTTGATCATAAAAACATTTTGTCATGCATGTTAGTGACACATTCTTTTTTTTGTTCTTTTATGTGTATAGTTCCTTCAGCTTCCTGTCTTTTATTGTCCTAATTAGCTTTTAACTCCATGCTGTCAATTTTTTTAATTGCCCATCCATCCGAAAATCCAGAGTAGTTTATTCGCTTATCTTGCCTTCAATATGATCTGTGAGTGTGAACCTTTTTACGACTTCTTTCCTCATTATATATCCCAGTAACTGAAACTGTTCCCGATTCTACGTATAATATCCTTATTAACTTCCTCATTAATCATATGTTATGTTTATGATATTCTTATTGACTGATATATATCTGATTGACTATTATATGGCAGTTCATTACACGTTTGTTTTTATCCAGCAAGTATTCATCTAAGATTTAATAATTTTCAGAATTTCTCGAAGACATTCATCGCTAATCCTATGCACACTGATTTTTCCATCATTTCTTAATACATTATCCAGAAAAAAATTTCTTTATCGTCTTGATTTGACTATAGAGATCATACCTTGAATTGTCTCTTTTATGACAAACATACACTCTGTCTCATAACAGGCAATAGTCCTTTAATCTTGCTTTCCATTAATATTTTTTCTGAATGTATTTCAATTTAGTTTCTGAGTAAATAGTGTTATTCGCATAACTCCTGGTTTCGATATGCAAATTAAATAAATCAGGTGAGAAAAGGTATCCTTACCTTACGTTTCTTTTTATTTTAGTCTATTCACTAGACACATTCTCTAGCCACAAACTGGCTGTTTGGAATCTAACAACGGATTACAGTAACGGTTTTCCCATGTAAATGAATCTTTTCTAATATTTGAAGTGGAAAAATATACCATTCATCCATGCACTGAATATTGCTATCACATCTGGTTTCGCGCTTCTGCTATGTATTTAAAAATTCTTGACAAAATCCAAAGAAAAATCTGCAATGTTATCGGTCCGGACCTGGCATCTCGACTTCCGTCAATTTCCCACCGCCGTAACATAGTTTCCCTGAGCATTTTCTATCAATATTTTCTTGGTGTTTTTTTTTCCGATGAGCTTTTCTCTATGGTCCAAAGAGTTTATGAACTTAAGCGAAGAACTTGATTGGCAGCTAGGTCTCATCATTTTACAGTTGAATTATCTAGATGTAACCGTAAGTTCTATGATAATAATGTCTTCCCTCGCACTCTTCGTTTGTAGAACCCTCTTCCTGTCACTTGATTTCCAGTTAACTTTGATCTTGAAATATGTTAATGTAATATCAATCATAATCATTTCTCTTATTCTTTAAACATTTGCCCAGATTTTCCTGCAGTTAAACTATTTAAAGGAGAAGAATATGACGAGATTGCGTCAAAAAAATTAAAAATCATTTGTTGAGTATTTTAAATATTTAATCTGAGAAACCACATCAAAATTTTCACTTTACAATATAGAGTTTATAAAAAGGGAAATTGGTTATCTGCATCTTGACCAAAATTCGATTCTAGTCTATTTCTAAGGCTATTTGTTTGCTTAGACTAGTCTGACACAAGGATGGCGAAATTTAAGATCTAGGGACCTAACTAAAAAGCAATGTATGGAGAGACTGATAATTTAATCAATGAACTTTGTTAATGACCCTTAAATATTTTCTGTACCTAGAAATGGATAAGCATAGAACTCATAAACCATAGTTTCTAAAGATTAATATCCTAACCCTCTCTTAATTTCGGGCGTTACAGTAAACATTTAATACAATTAACGTTGTCTGGCGTAAAGGCATCAAGAAATGGCCCGTGGCAAAAATCGAACTCATTATAATTAAGCTGTAATATTAGTTTACTAATACTTTATATAGGAGTCTGTTATATATCGATTGAGATAGACTAATCTTGCACAAGGCGATAAAGATTAATGCAGGCCAGAATCTGTATTAATGGCTTGCGAGATTAGTTTGTTAGCCATTGATCTATGTCATGAGTCCTTGGTAAAATTGAAATATTCAACCAAAAACATGAAGTACGACGAGAAATTATTTCTACAGAGTAACAAAGTTTCTTTTCTCATATGTTGGGCTGTAAATTAAAACTTGGAATTCTGTCATGTGCGCATGCGTTCATTCATGAAGATGGAATTTATTATCGGGCGTATAATGAATGCGAGAAATTTGCCGGAGGGAAAGAAATATTCAGTATTGAAAATATTAAAGACATATATTAAAACTTAATCTAAGGCTAAGCCTGAAACGAAAAATGGAATCACTGTTTCACGGTGAAACTGAATAGACGAAGATATTTCCAAAATCTGCCTTAGTCTGGAAGCAGGAAGTTAACTAGAAGAAAATCGTTTTATCCGAATTCACAATAGACGAGAATATTAGAACGAGATGAGATTCTTACAATAACTAGATGCATTGCTTATTGTAATTATCTACCCTGGTGGGGTACACGTTAAAAATCGAATTATTTGCATTCTTTTTTTTTCTTTGAATTGAAAAGCCTAGACATTACAAGAATAAGGCAAACTCAAAAAAAAAAAAAAAAAAAAAACGCGTCCTGAGTATAACTATATTCGGCGGCAAGGACTCTGATTGGAATGGTTTGAGGAGCGTGGCACTATCTCTTGATTTCTGTTGTTCCTAGGTGCACTATGACCTGGGGTGGTAGCACCTGTTAGGGTACGAGCTATGAGCAAATAGTTCAACTCCAAACTAGTGTCAAAACCACTATGAATGTATAAAAATAGATTTTTATACTAAAAGTATTAGCAGTATATTTTTCAAAAAAATATTACCAGTAATACTTTTTTGGTAAAAACAAATTACCAGCAAAATATTTTTGTAAAAGAAATTACTAATAAAATTTCGGCATTAAAAGACCTATAAGATGTTAATATGCTGCTAAACAATCAAACGAGCGAATCTACTCTAAAAATCTTGACGGCATTAAATATCCCATGTTGTAAACAAAACTAAACCAAAAAACACAAACTTATTAACCCGCAAGATTCTTACGAATGCCGAAACCGCCGTGTATAACTTAAGTTTAAATTTCGAGCGAAACTTAGAAAAGAACAGGCTTTATTTTTCAACCAAATCGACATCAAAAAAATGTTGCGCAGATCTAATCGAACGTATTCTTTACTTGTCTCCTCTCGGGTGTGGTGGTGTTCTTTTAGACATAAGATGCGTCCTATCTCTGTATCCTTCATTATTAGTAGGCTTATGGCTATATCACGTTCAAACACCGGTTCTCCTCGGAACACTGAAGCTAAGCAACGTCGAACATGGTCAGTACCTAGATGGGTAACTGTTTGAGAATTCCAGGCGCTTTAAGCTTAGGTGTGTGAGTGGTATAATGGATAATGGCTTGAAATTAGAAATTGAAGAACGGAGTTTCAAATCCAATTGGGTCCGTTATATTCACTTATACACAAATACCCTTGGGAAAGGTTATTTTCTAATCTTTTTTTTTTAATTTTCCAATCCAATTCTTCTCCACCCAGCTATGGGTTAATGAGTAAGAACGCATACATACGATCCATCGATAGAGATGCTGGAAAAATGGTCAGTTCCCTGTACCGTTTCAGTAAGTACTTGACGCCTTCTGCTATTCTCTACATTTGCAAGAGACAGATCAGGCCGAATATGGAGTACTGCTTCCATATAGGAGAGGAGGTACCCAGTCATCAACTTCCTGTTTTGAAAGCGTCTCTGCGTACTTGTGGGTTGTAAATTATCTTTCACCTTCCAAGCCTTTTCTCACAAATGAAACGTCGCCAACCTCTCTCTGCTCTCTCGCTATTTCCATGGCAAATGTTCAGGAGAAGTAAATTCCTTAGTTCCACAGGTGTTAAGCTTCACGGCTAAGATCCGCTATGTTACGCACATTGTAACGCATTCTCTTCTTATTCCATTGGTAAAATATAACTTCCACTCGAGCGACTTCTTCCCATCAATTGCTGCTTTGTGGAATCAACTCCCATGAGGATACTTCCCCAATAACTACATTCGTAACCTCTGTCTATATCTCTGAGATGAGGTATTATGATTACTTATATTATTTACATTATTCGGACTGTTATCCTCATCTTCATTGCCATATTCACAACGTTTCGGCCGTTGTACGATCCGGCTTTCTTCAGGTGAATGGAATTTCGAACTGAAATATAGCAATGAATATGAGGATAACAGTCTGAATAATGTAAATAATGTAAGCATTCTTAACCTGTTCAATTCTAGGGTTAACCATTATCATTCTAACATATCTGCATTAACTGAGCCTCCTACGATGTAACTCTCTAACTCGAGTGGCTTTTAAGCCTTGAACAATTGGAACATAGTAAAAAGTTATGTATCACTAAATCATTATTATCTCTAATAAATTCATATAATTAAAAAGAATCTGGTTTTAAATAACCTGGAAAAGGTTGATAAGCCATAAAAAAGACGAAATCAATGAAGCAGTCAAAATCTACGTTTAGTGTGCTGCGTAGCAGACTCATCCACAGGAAGTAAGCATCAATGTATTCTTGTCCCTTCCAAAAATCATATCAAGAACAGCGAACGACCAACCAATAAATACTGGATTTCTTTAACAAAAAGAAATCATTGGACCAAATGATTAACTGTTTAACCCATACTATATTTTAAACGCAGTTTTTCTCTTACTTGTATTTTTAAAAACAAATATTGCATAGGAATCAAATACAGGGTGTCCATAAAGTTCATGTGCAATGTAAAAAATTATAACTTTGTTTGTATTTGCGATAGAAATAATCTGTAAAAAATGTTATAAAGTTTAATGTACCTAGTTTTAAGTGTAGCTAAAATAACTAATGTGATTTTAGGCATTACTGTAAATCAGTTGGCAATTTTTTCCGTGAACTGCAAAATCGTATTACCCTTTGTATTGCTAATGATGGAGGACATGTGGAAACTTAAATAAAATTTCAATAAAACCTTAAAAGATATAAATTTACTTTTTTCTAATCCTTTTTACAAATTATTTCTATCGCAAATAGAAATAAAGTTATAATTTTTAAAGTGCACACGAACTTTATGGACACTCTATACAATAGAGACAATTATTAGTAGTACGAAATAGTATTTCTTTTTAATGTTCTCTCTTTTTTATGGTTGTAATGCTGCTCTGTACCAGTGCAGATATGACAGTAGAATTAATCTTAGTTTTCCCGTATTCTGAATGTGAGAAAATTCCCCAAGAACTGCCACTGTGTGGAACACAGTGTCCCTGGATGCTTGCCTGTCCTTCGTCATGGGCAAACGTTATCCTCCTTGTCTTTATAGTCTCCACTTACAACCACTTCCCGTTTTTGGTATCACATTTTAAAAAGCAAAGGGAGCCATAAGTTGATCTCGAACATCGTATTTTTTTTTTTGCTCTTTTGTATTAAAAAGAGATAAAAATAAGCAAGAACTAACATGATCGAAAACATGTCAAAATAGAATATAACCTTTATAAATCTCAGAGTGTGACAGCTTAAGGGCTGAAGGGGTAGCTCGATAGCTATACCAAGAGAGATGTAACACTTTAAGTGTTGAAGGGCTGTGTCGATAGCTATACCGCGAGATATGACACCTTAAGGTCGATAAACATACAAAGAGCCGAGACCAGATTTTAGTAAATTCAATTTTTGTTTCCTTCCTTGGGTAAAGAAAAGACAGAAATATTTGATAAGTTTTTACAAAAACCATATGGCCGAAGTTGACAAATGACTATGAAATGAACCTGGGAAATACTGGGTTGTCAATACGTCGAACGAAAAATAAAGATATGACGTCCTTCGATGACGAAGTCAGAAGTGGGGGCTGGCTGGGATTAAAATGGTTTTATTATTATTTTGGGAACGCTAGTCGAAAAAAGCCATCTAGATAATTTAAACACACTGAGAATGGCGAGATGCGGTGTAAAATGGAGACAAAATTGTTTTTAAAATCCAGGTTATGGAATTCTCTGCTGACCAAGATCCGGTAAGGAAAAGTCGGTCGCAGATAAAATTTAAGGTGTACTGGAAACAGAGTTAAGGAAGTGTTATTTTTATCACATCTCAAAAGAAAAGGCGAAGGTCTGAATCGATGGAGTGGTGAAATTTATTTAGTTAAAAGACGAAATAGAATTTTTTAAATCCGGGTTATTAAACAGGTCGGTCGAGAGATAAAATTTAAGCTTTTCTGAAAAAAAAAAGCAAATTTGGAGAATTGTTTGTTTATCACTTGTCAAAAGAGAGAGGAAGATGTGAATCTGTGAAGAGATGAAATTTCTTTGGTTAAGGGACGAAGTGCCAGAAGAAAAGACTCTCAAAAGAACAGTTAATGTATGCCCGATTGTGAAAGCGGAAGGGATGTAGAAAGTCCGTTGATAAAAATTTTGTACGTTAATTAAAATTAATTATTGGAGCTAAGCGACGCCTGCTTTGCCATTGCAGTCTAGAGATCGGATTGGTCGAAGTGACAACTTACGTAGAAACACCAAGGGAGACGAAAGAATTGCCTACACCTCTTGGGCAATATAGGTATGAGAAACCAATACAAGAAGGAGTTAGGATAGATCGATATTCCGCTGCCACTATTCCTCGGACGAGTGGCCTCTCCAAAACTGGATTCAAACAAAAAACTCTGTATGCAGAGTAGGGGAATGACCGAAATCCAAACCTAAATCCAACCCCAAGCCGAAGTTGGACAGAGAATCGAAAAGATCGAAAGGAGAAGCCGCCAGACGCCAGGCGAGGGTCGACCGCTTCACCGAACTCACATGACTTCCTGTCGCTGAAGAAGACGTCTAACTTGAGCTGTGTTCCAGAAGCCTTATCTAAATTTAGTCACGACGAGCAAAGTGTCGGGAAATATTCCAAAAGGAATGGTTTGAATAACTTTACATGAAGAACATATATTCATACCTGAAGCTTTGTACAAGAACCGTTATATAAAACATTTTCTATATTACAATTTATCCTAGAACATGCGGCTTCATTTTGTCTGGGCCAGACTAATTCAATGATTCCTGTTAACAATTGATCCTTGCCAGCCTTGTGAGCTAAATCAAACACAACGTGGGACAAAACACGGCTTGGATCGAAGTGATCCCTTCTACGGTCAGCTGTGGAGATGGAACATCGAATGAACTGGCTAAGCGAACGTCGCAACGTCTTAAGAGTATTTATGGAAAAATAATGTTAAAAATGGCTGCTTCTGACATCGTTGTTTATTTATGGGTACCCTAACACTGATGACTTGTACCAAATTTGACTAAACTTCTGTCTATATCTCTGAGATTAGGTCATGTGTTTATTTGCATTATTTGCATTATTTGGACTGTTATCCTCATCTTCACTGACATAATCACAAAGTTTCGGCCGATGTACGCTCTGGCCTTCTTCAGGTGATTGAAATTTCGAACGAAACCCTTTATTTCGTCCATCGGGGTAGATTTTTCTAGTTCCACGTGCTATGACGCTTCCGGATGTCTCAATTCTCCAAGTTTTGTTCACATCTGTTGTGGCCTGGTATTGAACTCACAACTCTTTGGGTCTAGTCACTGGATCTAACCGAGGTCTTGACGCAGCGGGTAATCTGTCCTTGAGAACACCTCGGTATCAATTTTTTGGGGGGACTTATAATCCTAATGTCTAAACAAAGATATTTTACCGGTGCTCATATTAAAATTTTTGTTATTATTATTGTATCTTTTACCAGAGATTATATTACTATGACATCCGGAAAAGACATGGCACGTGGAACTAGAACGATTTACCCCAGTGGACGAAATAAAGGGTTCGTTTCGAAATTCCAATCACCTGGAGTAGGCCGGAGCGTACAACAGCCGAAGCGTTGTGAATATGGCAATGAAAAACGAGGACAACAGTCAGAAAAAAAGTAAATAATTGGCGAAACTTCCTAAATATTTATAGAGAAAAAAAAATCAAAGCAAAACTGACGCGTGACGCGGTTGATAAATATATATATATATATATATATATATATATATATATATATATATATATATATATATATATATATATAAACTGGGCAGGTGCGCTGTTAATGGATAATTGAACAGCACGCTAAAAGATTGTCTAATTCAGTTTATATTCTATTCAAGTCTGGAAACTGTCCCAAGTAAGTGCCTGGGGGTTTCCCCGCTTTAAGTTTAGCCACTTATAATGTTTCATCAATAAAGTAAAAGGAAAATAATCACTAGTAAGCCTATGACTGAAGTCATCAATGATCAGATTAATATCGCTTTAATTATTTTTTGGACAAAGAGGTAATGTTTGGATAAAAAAAAGTAACTATTAATTTCAAATGCAAATTGGTAAATCACAAAAGTGTAGAAGCCATGTTCTTTCATCAGGAGATTAATCCATGAACATAATGACATTCCTTTTGAACTGTTATTTAAATTGTATCTCCACATTTAACATATAAAATATATAATATATAAAATGCATAAAATGGATCGTTATAACACATATATAAATTACTGTTGCCTTAAATTCTATTAGGATATGCAACGGTAAAAAAAAAAGAATATATATTTTTTTAT
>CAHIKZ030001269.1:1110000-1117500 GCA_903632075.3 Acanthosepion pharaonis | reverse complement strand
TGTAACAACAGCCGGTCAGGCCTCTTCATCGGCATCTCATCCACAAGTTTAAAAGCCATGCTGCTTCATGACGTAAATTTGAGTCTATCTCTTCTGGTTCACACGGTGCAGCTCGACGAGGACTACAGCAGTGTCAAGATCTTGCTGGATGCTGTGAAAATATAAAAAGTACATTTCGAAGGTTATCGGAGACGTCAGAATTGTGAACTTACGAATGGGTAACCACGACGAAATTTTCAAGTTTTCGTGTTATCTTTGCCTTTGAGACAGTAGGGAGACCGTAGCAAACTAGTACAAGCGTGACTGGCAGCAGGGGATCGAGTTCATTGATGGGAGGAACAACGTCAATTGAGAGTCACTATTAGACTCTTGGAAAGTATTGTTTCTTTCACTGCAGTTAAAATTTGACCTTATGAAACAAGTTGTCACCGTTCTAGATAAAGAGTCTGTAGACTTCATGTACATTCATCTCTTTTTCCCTAAGCTCTCTGTGGCAAATCTATATAAAAATTATAAAATTCAAATAAATCTGAAACGTTTTAGCTTTATCGATTTATTTAAAACCATAGAAAATGTCTCAAATGTGGTCCTGAATTAATTCTTCCTCTTCATTATGCTTGTCACACAAAATAATTTTGAAATAGTTGATGCGTGAAAATTTGTGCTGACCGTGTAAACATGGCCGAACCAATATCTTTCTACTTAGATTTTGCTTCATTCATCCGCTAAAGACTAAAGACAAGAGACATTTTAATGATTCTGATACTTAGCATCAGAAATGATTTCTCCAGAAAGACATCTTGAGTATTCTAGGAGAGTACTGCGAGGTAGTACTCGATCATCTTGTCAATAGCAATGAAAAAAATGAACTTTTTGATTTGGTTCATATTTGGACAGCATGGCTCAAATCGCACATCTACGCAGAAAAGCCTCACGGGGTCAGTTTTAAACCTTTTACTGTGTTGTAAAGGTACTGATCTATCATCAGAAAACAAATAAGGAAACTTCAGTATCTGTCTATATTTCTGAGATGAGGTATTTTGTACATTATTTACATTATTCGGACTATTGTCCTCATCTTTGTCGCCATATTTATTACAACGTTTCGGCCGTTGTACGCTCCTACCTTCTTCAGGTGGTTGAAATGTCGAACTGGACCCTTTATTTCGCTCACTGGGGTAGACTGTTCTACTTCCACTTGCCAAGGTCACATGACACAGTGGATAAAGGCGTTGGTTAGATCCTAACCTAAAATTTATATATTTATATAAAGACGTAACAATTTAGTTTAGAAGGTGAATTCAAATGGATACCACTGGGCAGAAACTGTGATAGAGTATGAACTGTGAAAACGTCTTTATCTTAGAGAATAGAAACCAAAAATCCATAGGCACTGACATTTAAATTGGTCACCAAAATAAAAAGAACGAGATTAAGTCATTCTAATCAAAGAGAAACAATGATCATTAATATTTGAAGATCACGGATTGAAAAACTCAATAAAGTGTCTGAATTTTTGGGATGGTTAGTTATTTTAGAATTCAGGAATAAATTATAGTCTAAACTGATGTCAGTAAATCTTGCTCAAGCATAGAGGATACAAATAATTATATATCATTATTAGCTGAAGAGCATGAAACAATTACAAGAACACCGAGAAGGAAAAAAAGATACACTGGTCGGATGATAATCCTGAGTTAAGAAAAGCTGATGAAAGAAAGAAACAACAGAAGAGAAATAAAAATGGAATGGAAGATACAAACCAATTAAAAAATATATAATTTAAAAAAGCTACTTAATGCTCTAAGAAAACATCTCCGAAAAATTGGAAATTAATTTAATGAAGCCAATGAACAGAGACAATGTGTTAAAATGGGGAGTGAAACGAAACATTACAATAATATCATACTATAAAACCTCCACATAAGTAATGTCATGGTCTCAAAATCAATTTGAATAACATTTCAAACCTGACAATACTAAAGTTATAAATGCCCGCAGAAATAGGACATAGACCAATATTCATCCAATTATTACAAAATCTGAATTCAAACATAAACAATAATAAACTTATTAATGAGGAAATTAAGACAGCTATTAAAAACTAAGGATTAATAAAGCATTACTCAATGCCGAGGCTTTGAAAATAGCTTTACTCTCCCTTCCAAGGCCAATGTACTTAGGGCTATTTTGCTGACCATAGATATTCTTAGTTGGGGGAATAAATAATCTTGAATAGAAAATCAACATGTTCTACCAAATGTTCCAAGAAATACGTCTCAAGAAAAACATTTCCAAAACAGAAACCATGATCTGGAACTGAAATGAAAGCAGTGATGGCGCCTACAATGAATCCATCATGAAACTTTAGAATGTAGAATTAGTATATAGTAAAACAATTCAGGTAACTTGGCTTATGAATAAGTTATAAGAAATTTGTTTTAGGTGAAAAGGAAATCAAACATTGAATAGGCTGCGCCTGAGGTTGATTCTCCCACTACCGCTAACTGCTTCGAAACCAAAACTCAACCTTGAAAACGTGAACCATGTTCATAAATAGCCTCGTCAGATTGAGATTTTTTTATGGATATCATGGAAAACGCCAAATCTGTTTAGAAATACCTAAACTCTCAGATGTATACAACCGCTTTCTAAGAAATTAAATGGTTTTGAGTCTGATGTTCTTGGCAAGGATCCTCCTTTTTTGAACATTGTTAACATACATATTCAGAAACAAAGAAATGTACCAAATAACAGAAACCACATTACTTGATGAATTCAACTAAAACGAATGCTATATATCACTCGAAGAGAAAATATGGTCGTAATTATGATGTTGACATTCCACACTACTTCAAATAAAAGGTTAGGAAGGAAACCTCCATCATTACAGGAAATAACGGTAACAGCTACTGGACTTGAAAAACCTTAAAAATTGTTTTATGAGAAGAAATTTATGAATTTCAGTCGAAAGCAGTATTGGTTGCATGGTCAATGAATGTGAACTGTTTCCTTGTAAGGAAACAGCTAATATTACAATTACCATTAGTATTATTCTCAACTTTGTTGTTGTCATTCGGCCTTTTTCAGTTGCTTGTGGTTTCGTGTAACCTACAGTGAATTTTGAACTGAACATTTTTACGGGGGCAGATTATTTTTCGTCGCACAAGTTCAGGAGGAACTCACTTTGTGCTTATTTGGTTCTGCTCAGTTATTGGCTGTTGAGTCCAATTACACACTGCCATGTTATTATGTCACAAAATTCGCGAAGCGATACTTTTATCCGCTTGGAAAAATTCAGAGTCGAGAACTTGGAGCCATGAACCTAACCTGGCTGCTGATCGATGTTGTTGTGCTGGTTATCACTTGCCAAACTTAATTTCATTCACCATTGTTTCACGTTTCATTGAGGCTGTTGAAGCCTTACTATTACGTATCTTTGTTCATTCATTAATGGTCCTACATTGGGTTTATTTATACGATAAACCTAGTAAGGAGATCCTCATAGTCTAGAATATATGCACTCTATGTTCAGACATTTGACTCTCCAGTAATCCACTCTCTACCGTTCTTTTTTAACTTCACTCCACATCGTTTTGTTTTAACGTTTTCCCCTCCATATATAGTTAGCCATTCTTGATTTCATTATCTCACTCCTAATTATGGCTTTTCGATATTCCTCCAGCCTTACTTTTAGAGGGCAGCTAGTTTTACCTTTTTATTCTTCGCCACAACTCCAGTATTCTCCCTCAATATTTTCCCCTGTATATATTCTATATCTATATAAACTCCTGATTAAATGAAGGATTTAATTCGAAATTCCCTGAAGTTTACCTGGATCAACAAGCATGTAATGACGGCCAAGGAGCACAACGGACAACATTTGGTGATAAAAACAACAAAGATGGCGAGAATAGTACATACGTATTTATTATAAATAAATAGACATTAAAAGAACACAAATTAGTTTCTGAAATGGGGGAAATATGTTCCTAATTATTTAAGAATTAGGAAAATTGCTGAAGATATACTTAAAATGGTTTAGAAGTATTTGAAATTCATGTAAGACTTAAAATCAGCAAGATTACCGAGGAGAGTGCTGGAGTCTTGAATCGGCTTGCTGTCTCTTTACCCCCGCGTAAAACCACCAGCGGCGTCTGATATAAGTTATTAATAACAATAATTCTTCGACCTCATCTATTTTTAATGTCATTATTAATATTATTTTTAGTATCGATCAAACAAACAAAACCATTTAGACGAAAATCCCAGCAAATTTTGACACTTGATCTACGACTGCTGAATCCGGAACTAACGTGATAGATAAGAATATCGGTAGTTCTAAACGCTGATTTGATTAAGAGCCGTTATCTTTGATTTAAGGAAACTAAGCCAGAAGCGAGAAAAATATTTCTACCTTGTGTTTTGCAGGCGGGTAGTTTAGTGCAAAATGGTGTCTTATCAGGTAATAAAGAAATCTCCATCTTTTCTTGCAACATATGTTCATCAAATCTTTCGGTCTTCCGAGAGAAAGAAATAAAGGCGCACAAATATGCAAAGGGATGAATAGAGAAGTAAAGAAAGGAGGACAAAAAAGCAAGGGGGCGAGGGTGTAAAGAGGGGGAGGTGCTAACTATCTGGAAAAATGAATGAAAAAGAAACATATTTAAAAAGAAAAAACTGAGGAAAGAATACAGATACTATAAAATGTGTAAAAAGGATAAAGAAGTGAAAATGAATAAATTCAAAGTAGAAAAAAAAACTGACGTAGAAAGAAGAAATAATAATGGAAAAACAAAAAAATTAAAAAATATTAAAAGTTCGCAAAATAAGGAAAGCAGAGGAAAACGATAAAGAAAGCTGAAAAGAATTTTTAAAAGTGAGAAATAATAGATTTTAAAAAATGACGAAAATTAAAGGGAAAAATGAAGAATTTAGATTGCCTTTACCATAGTTTGGCTTGGTTTATTTTACGGCATAACAACACCTCAATGGGTTATTTAATGTCGACATGATTTTTATTGCTGGTAATATTTTTTTAGAACTGAATAAATGACTATTTATGATTCAAGAGCATTTTTAATATGCAAAGATTAAACTTTAAAACTATAAAAACTGGTGTAATAAATGTCAGAATATAACGAAAAACAATCTCTTTGAAAGTAAATACTTACAACTAAACCCTCCTAATGCCATCTTATAACATATACAGAGCATACATTTTAGGTTTCGTTTCGTTTCGTTTGTTTTACGGTATATCAAACTCAAGATTTTATTGCTGGTAATTTTTTTTTCAAAATTGTATTGCTGCTATTTCTTTTTAAAAATATATAATTGGCAATATTTTTTAAAGAGTTATTGCTGGTAATAATCTTCTGCAAAGTATTTCTGGTGCCAAAACCTATTTTTATACTTTAATAGTGTGTTGACTTCAGTTTTGGGGTTAACTATATACCCATAGCTGGGACCGTAACAGATGCTACCACCCTGGGTCAGGGTTGACCTGGGAACATCAGCAATTAAGAGCTGGTTCCACGCTCCTCAAAACCTCCTGATCAGAGGCCTTGCTGTTGGACGTAGTTTCTCGTCTAATCCAGAACTTGGATGTAGTTTATCGTCATAACCAGGACGGCCTTACCATAATGTTGAAATCATTGGGAATGCTAACATAATTGGTGAAAGTGTTGTTCATAGTCATCTGTGGTGCACATATACATGCTTGAAATAATAACAAAACAGAACACTAATAATAATAATAATAATAACAAGAAGAAGAAGAAGAAGAAGAAGAAGAAGAAGAAGAAGAAGAAAATCAAAAACAATGAAAAATTTGAACAACGAAGCAAAAGAAAAATGGTGGAAAATCTCGATGAATAATTTGAGAAAGTCGAAACAGAAAGGAAATCTAAAAGAAACAAGGAGTGGAAGAGACAAAGAAAAGAAGAAAGAGAAAAGTAGACAAAGAAAAACAATTAATGTGTGAAAACGAAAGAGAGAAAAAGCGAGAATGTGTGAAAGAGGAAGGAAGTGAAAATAGAAAGCGAGAAAGCGAGAAAGTGAGATGTGTGTGTGTGTGTGTGTGTAAGAGAGAAATGTCATTACAGCATAATGAAATTGAAAGAAAAGATAAGAAATATAGTAATATGATTCAAAAGAATATAACAGAAAGAGATTTTGAAAATAAGAAAAAAAGAACTTTCTGTAAAAAGAAAGAGATCAGAAAAAGAGAAATAGAGACGGAGAAAAAGATAGACATGTTTACAAGATTCGAAATGAGAGAGGAGAAGGAAAGGATATGAAAAATGCACTGAAATGTGAAATATTAAAAGAAGAAACATTGAAACAAACAAAGAATAATAAATAAAATAAACGAAATGAGAAAAAAAAAACATAACAAAATAAACAGAGAAAGTAAATTAATATAACAACAGCCATTAAAATGGTAAGGTGTTTTTCTTTAAAAGTCTTCATCTCAAACGCCATCACGAAAAACAATTTAAAATCTATCGACATTTTCTGTCTGACACTCATAAATGTTCACTTACTTTCGTCTTGACATTTTTCGCACCGTCCTGATTACGTATTTCAGAGGTGAATGCCTTGCGTGGATGTACTTTGCTCGATTTCTCCAGCAGAAAAGCTGTTAGGTTAAAACCCTTTGAAACGATCTTTTGTTTCGTATACAAACGATCCGATTACTCCTCTTAACGAACAATGGATAATTTCTCACCAAATAACAATTTGGAAAAGAAAGGTGTTTCCTTTACTGACGTTAAATCAAGACAAAGAAAAAGTTGTTTTCTACATGTCACACACAAACACATACGCATTCTCACTGTCTGAAAACAAGTTGTATGTGCAGATAATGCTTATATATATACACACACACACACACACACACACACATATATATATATATATATATATATATATATATATATATATATATATATATATATATATATAAATATAAATATACTCTTCAGGTGTGGTATATTCATAGGATAAAGTGCTCAATATCAGAGATAGAACGTATGTAAAGGTAACCTGACGATTGCGTCTAGCATGAAACAGCCTGTCACCTCTAAATTTTTGAATTTATATTCACTTATATATATATATATATATATATATATATATATATATATATATATATATATATATATATAAGGCTCAAAAACTAATATTCTATGGTTAGAATTTGTTGCTTTTAAGCCTTTTATGTTATATCCTTACTCTGCCCTGGACATTAAGTTGTTCCTGGATTCTATCCTCTTGGCAATTTATATATACATATGATGGGCTCTCAAGTCGATTTCGACGTATGAGGTTCCGACAACTTTTTAATGACCTTTATGTTTGAATCTAGAGTGAGATTTCAGACCTGCTAATCACTTGCAAAGAAAACCACAGATTGGCCAAGCGTGTAAGCAAAGAGGGTGCACTTCTCTGGCACCTTCTGAGGCTTTTTTTCCTTTCTCTTGCTTCACGGAGCTTGAC
>CAHIKZ030001269.1:1090000-1105000 GCA_903632075.3 Acanthosepion pharaonis | reverse complement strand
TGATGGAACCGTGGTGTATTCTGGTTGCTACCTCCCCGTAGGAAGCAGACAAACTCTTTGGTAGATCTTAGAAAAACTGCTCTGGTCAATAGTCGGATAATATCAGGGTATTTGAATGTCATATCGTTATTTCTTTCCACTTTAAAAACCTCACGCCACATCAAGATGTAGACTCAGAACATCGTCCGTTTGTTTGGCGTCCTTTGGACGATGGGCGTGGTAATTATCCTTTTATCCTTTTTTTAAAATCTATCTCTGATCAAAAAATAATAAAAAAAAACTAAGAACTAATAAAGTTAAAGCAGTAAGCAAAAAATAATCTAATCCCTTCAACTTTGCTTTTTCCAATATTCTTGGTACGAGTACCAATTTTTGTAAAGTATTTTCTCTTGAAACGTTCGTCAGTTATACTAGTGTTTGTGAAACTAATCTAAACTTTTCTAGGGGAATATATGTTCCGTAATATTTTCGTCTTTGTCGAAAAGATTCTGGCATAAATATGCATAGCTCTGCTGTTTTAATTCGGAAAAGATTCCCAGTCGAAAGAAAAATGTCTTCTGAGTTTTAAGATGATTCTTTCATGTGCTTTCGATTTATTTTTTTACACTCTACTAGCCATCACTTTATTTTTGTCGCCCCTCTTCTCAGGACTGTAAAATATTAAACCAATAATCTGATTGTACTGAAAGTGTTTATATCTCCCTCTCTGCATTCATCGACGTATATCTTTATTTATGGTGATTTTAATGCAATTCATGTCAAATGACAATCATTCGGATGCTACCGACATTTAGACATCCATATTTACTTCTGTCTTCTATAAAGTCAAATTGGCAGATAATCTCGAAAATGTTAACTGTGTCAATCAATAGCTTTTTGAACGTTTCCCAATATAAATTACCCTCTTTTAATCATCTTAGAGAACCATCTTTGCGATCTCTCACCAATGCTGATGATAACCACCTGGGGAGTAACCCAATGCGCCATCTCAGTCTTACATTTCCCACTTATAAAAATGTGAACGATTATATCAAAGCTATTGTTAAATCTTCTGCTAGGAAAGTTGGTTATCTGTATCGTGCTAGAGAATTATTATCGCCAGACACTTGCAACATTGGTTCTGCTGAGCTTTCCTCTTTGGCAACTCGACTTCACGAATTTAAACGCAGTACTAGATTGGCAGTTAGGTCACATCATTTTACATATCGAATTTGCTAGATGACAGTCATCAGTTTTATTCTCGCAGTTACTTCGCTCGAACTTGTCACCTGTGAAAATCTCTTCCGGCTTCTTGCTTCCCTGTGAACAACATTCTTCAAAAATTTAAATCCAACGTTGTCATCTGTATTTTATTGTCCTTCGCCCCCGCCCCATAACGTGTTCTCAGTTTCTTTCACTTCCATTAACCCCTTGCATCTTCGAGAATTTATCTCTTTGCGTGAAGTAAAGTGATTAAAAATATGTTCGTCTCGTAATCGTTGCAAGCAGGGAATTTCAGCAGACAAGTTAGGTTTAAAGATACCGGTTCTACACTTGGGAGGTTCAACAAGACAATAATCTAGTTGATTAAATGTTTAGCTCGTTCATTTGTTGGTATGATAATTGTGAATTCAGTCCTTTGGCTGAGCAGTGCAGATATGACTCAATGAAAATGGAACCTGCAGTAACTGAGAAGTATTAAATAACAACGAAACAAGATATACCTGAAAATGGTCAGTGAAAGAAGAACAATATATCGGCACCCGCTGAAGGTAGAGAGTACAATGACGGAAACGTTTTCGTAATAACAATAAAGATTAGGACAATAACCCGCAAGTAAATACTGTACACATAATTGTATTTTCATGATTTAGTTGTTTTTGGAATCAGTTTTTTGTAGACTTTCAGATATTTGCAATATAAAAAAGACCACATTATTTTCTCCAGTTTTTTCTTCGTTAACATCTTTCAAATCAGTTATTTTATATTCTGTCTGAAAAAAAATCTTCCGGAATTGTTTCTAAATTTACACATTTCACCTGTGTTTTTACAATAATCTCCTATTCATCTCCATCATGTCTATTATATTGAATTAAGCGTTTTACTTATTTTTTTAGTCGTCTTAAAATCACAAATTCATTGTAGAATTATTTGATGTTAAATATATCAGCGTCTGGTAGACATTTTCGAGCTATTGTTAATTTTCCTGAACTAACGATATTTCTTTAATGGAAAAATGGCGAACAAAAATAAAATCTCGCTCGTTCTTTTTATGTCTCGTTTAACCAACAAATTCTCATTTTTATACGGTTTAATAAGGCGTTGAACAATTAACCTTTGTAAATAGAACAAAACAAAATGTTTCTTATGACGAGGAAGAGTAATTTAACCGAACGATACTTACTTATTCACATATGTGATTATTATTCTTTGTTTCATTAAAGTTTAAATATTTTAGTATGGCAATATCTTCAACCAGATATCCATCATGTTGGGGTAATCTATGTTGTTAATGTATTCTTTTAAAATCTTGTTCAGTTTTAAACGTACCAAGTATTATTGCCGTAGATGTTGATGTCTTAGTCATCACTATGAAAACTAATAAGAGAAAAACATTCCTTACAATTGAAATGTTACAATATATATTAGTGCAGTCGTGTGCGTGTGCAGAACTCAAAAAAGCAATGTCAAATAAGAAATGTGCAGCGATCATAACCCAAGTTAATGTAGGAAGTTATTATAGGACGGTAAACGGATGCTGAGAATACCATGGACCGAACATGTGAGCAACGAAGAAGTTTTAAAGAAAATGAAAACACAAATCACCCTTATATTTAACACTAGAAAAAGACGGTTGAAGCTTTAAGGCAGATAATGAAGAAAGAGGGCTTGGAAAATTTGATACTCACGGGTCAGACTGAAGGCAAGTGAGGCAGAGGAAAACAACGCGTAACCGCTGCCTAGCGAGTAAGTGAATAGCAGAACAGGGTTTAGAAGAGATAACAAAAAGGTACTCATTTACAAAGCTACAGAGAACAGGAAATTGCCAACGTCCTGAAGGGACTCGGCACATAGATTAATGGTAAGACGCCATTTTTAATTGCCAGAAATATTTGGGGAGAGCAGTGCTTTTTTGATATTTTAGATTATTTAAGTTCATTCGGTGATGGTAAAAATGAATTTTCCAAGGGTTTTCTGTAGAACTAGAATATAATTAAACCGGAATGTATGTTCGCTCAGTATACAATATGTTCTGTTATACATTAACCGTTTAAGGGACATATCGTATTTTTTCGGCAGTTGCATTTATTTATATAGGGATTCACGTTTTCTTTGTTAGAAATATGCTTGTTTAATATAATGTTGTGATAGGAGACTCATCTTTCTATCGCAGCCATAGCTGATCTTAAGATTGTCTTTTTGTTAAAAATGTTTTTTAGTGTTGTTGAATGGTTAAAGTATGAATTAGATTTCGAAAATTTCTACCGATATTAATTTGGACATTATGGTAAAAACGTGGATTAAACCGTATAATGTTGCGTTTACGATGTTTCTGCTTATTTTTACCTTCTTTTTTATTTCTAAATACTCGAAATTTACTTAATGATGGCTTAGTTCTAAAGCCTGGATATATTTAATTTTGGACTTATCAAATATTTTCTTATTGCTGGAGTGAATAATGTAACTTGAGCAGATTTATGTAAATTATCTGTAATTTTATGGTGATGGTTCAATTATTTATTAACGTATCTATGGTTGTGTAGATCTCTTGTGCATAGTTTATTGTTGTGGTGTCCTCCCTCTAAAGAGTTAGTTTGGTTCTATGTTAGACTCTTCCGCCTGCTATAAGATTTGTAGGGGAGAAGACCTTGGGGGAACAGTTGAACAGACTGTTCATTTCTGTCGACCTATCTGCCGAGGCAGAGAGGAACTCGGACGAAGCTTTGTCGCAGGGCAAAGTTTCGTCCGGGGAGGTAGATAGTCCCTGGGACCGTCTAGGCCGGTTCAAAGGGAATATATTTGGCCGAGCCAACGGGCTCGGAGAAACGAACGTTATACTCGACCTTTTGCCACATACATTCCTTGTGGGGGACTGTTAAATATAACAGTCGCACAGATTGTTCATCTGTCAAACACTCTGCCACGGCAGAGAGGAACTCGGACAAGGCTTTGCCGAAGGGCAAAGTTTCGTCCGCGGAGGTAAACAGTCCCTGAACCCGTCTAAGTCGGTTTAAAGGGAATATTTTTGGTCGAGCCTACGGGCTCGGAGAAACCCACGTTAAACTTGGCCTTCTGCCACATACATCCCTCGGTGGGTGGGGACTGTTAAATTTTAACAGTCGATTAGATTGAACGCTGGTTCAACTGACACACACTCACTAGTCGTGTAATATTCTTCTGTAGTACTTACTGTTAATATATGATATATCTGCAACACTTGTTTTGTTATTTCTTTAACAATTTGGTTCCAACAACATAATTATCCCCTATATATATATATGTGTGTGTGTGTGTGTGTATGTGTGTGAGCGTGTGTGAAGTTTTATCGGATGAAACTTGCCAAAAATCTTTTTCAATTTGTCATATATCTTTCCTTTCAAAAATGTTTTTGATAATCTATTCGACTGTTAATATTTAACAGCACCCCCCCCAACGAGGGACGTATGTGGCCCTAGGCCGAGTTTTCCGTGGGTTCTCCCGTAGGCTCGGCCCAAAATATTCCCTTACAACACACATAAACGGGTTCAGGGCCTGTCTACCTCCCCGGACGAAACTTTGACCTGCGGCAATTCATCGCCGTGGTTCCTCTCTGCCGGGGCAGAAATTTCGACAGATGAACAATCTGTGCGACTGTTATATTTAACAGTCTCCCCACAAGGAATGTATGTGGCACGAGGCCGACTTTAACGTGGGTTTCTCCGAGCCCGTAGGCTCGGCCAAAAATATCCCATTTGAACCCGCCGAAACGGGTTCAGAGACTGTCTACCTCCCCGGACGAAATTTTGCCCTGTGACAAAGCCTCGTCCGGGTTCCTCTCCGCCGAGGCGGAGAGTTTGACAGCAATGAACAGTCTGGTCGACTGTTCCCCCAAGGCCTTCTCTCCTACTAATGTTATAGGAGGAAGAAGAGTCCAACATAAACTCTTTAGAGGGAGGACACCACAGCATTTATAATAACCATTATTCAGGTCTAAGGTTACATCGAGAAAGTTGATCACATTAGCATTAGTGGTGGTGGTAATATTTAGTTCGTGATCTTTAAAAATGTTTATTGGTACCTTTCTCAATCGGTCTGTCTTTCGTGGGCAAATTTTCCAGTGTCGAAGTCGCCATAATTATAGAATTCCAACTAATTCACATGCCTGAGGTGAGTCATATGCTTCCATAGCAATACAAAATTCCAGGTTACTTTTTTGGTCCACGGTTAACCATTATGAAAAAAAAAATGTTTTTGTGCCTGCATTATGATATTCGTTTGACGATTGCTAATCGGACAGTAATTTATTGCTAGATTTATAGTCGACATTAACAGATTCTCTGTGGTGGACGGGGGAAGTGATAAGTATCGAATTGGATGAATGTTTATTCATTTTTCCCCTTTTATATTGGTAAACTATTTCATAGTTTCAGCTGTTTTGTGCCACTGGTTAATTCCTAGAGCCTTTTTGGTATATTTGTATGCTTTTTCAAGGAGTTTTTTTTTTCTGATTTTACCGATATTATTTTTGGTTGGGTTGAGTAATGGATATTGAGGGTTATTTAGAAAATTAGCCTTATAATCTTTAACTGTGATGAATGCTTAGTGTTTGTAGAATTTCTGGATCCTATCATCAATTCTTAGTTCAGTAGCTATTTTCTTGGCTTCGCTGTTAATATTTTTTCTAAGGAATTGGTGCCTTTTTGTAAAACTTATTAACTTCTTTATTAATAGCTTTATGGTACATATCCGCACCGAATTTGTAATTGTTACCCTTTTTATCTGCTTTGATGATTATTATGTCGGATTTTCTTAGCAACGATCTTTAGCATTTCTACTGTAAGTCGTTGTTAGTTTTAGCGAATTTAATTTTGTCTACTACAGAGAATAGCTATTTTTCGAAGTTCAATAATAGGTCGTCACATGGATGTATTTTTGGCACTTAAATCCGCAAAGCTTGGCATCTGTTTAAGTTGTTTTACTCGTTCCCGTGTTTAAAGAAGAAGACTTTCCACCTCATTCTTTTTATAACGTTCTAGATCTTGTGTAAAAAGGATCACCTTATAAAATCTTTCATCAGGAAGCATGGAATTTTTTATGAAGCAATCAAAGTTAATTGATTCTATATTACGATGACCATTAGGATACAAAATATAAATATTTATAACATCAATAACTAAAAAGAGCGAAATAACAGCTCCGTTATATTACATTAATCACTGTTTATTAATAACACCAGCAGTATATGTGCGTTATATATATATATATATATATATATATATATATATAAATTATAAGAAAGAACAGTAAGATTTATAATCTGGTGTTCTTCGCAGTGATTTGTATTTAAAAAAAACAGTGCTCGATACAAAACAGTAGAGCAAAATATTATAATTAAAAATAGCGTAAAGTGTATTAGATATTAGAAGGTGGAATGGTACTTTAACTCCATTAGAATGAAATTTAATTAATAAAATTTAAGTATTAAAAATATGTATTGCACATATTAAAATAACCCTTTTAGAAAGTCTTTGTGTATAAAAATATGAATTGAGCGAATGGATGAAAATGGCTAATTTTTTTTTTCACTGAAAAGCCAGACGAATAAATGAAGTATGCGTTTGTTAGCAGTTACCACCACCTCACCTAAACTTAACCTGACTTTGTATATTGAATACATTAGCTGTTTAGGGAAATTGAAACCTAGCCACCCCTAAATTAAAATAAATTTTCCTTAACCTAAACAATTCATAATATAAATATTGTATACGCTTATAAATTAAGTAGATTTCTTTGAAAGCTTATTCCTACCATCTCTCGAAAATGGAAGGAGACTATGGATTTTAAGTTTGATTTTAACAATTAAATTTATAAATTAAGTTTCAATTTTGAAACAAGGAAATTTTCTGAGTCGCGATGAAACCATATATTTAAAAAGAAAATAATTATAATTATGTATATATATATATATATATATATATATGTGTGTGTGTGTGTGTGCGTGTAAAATATACTTCATGGCATGGTATATTTCTTGGTTAAACTGCTGAATATCAAGGGGAAAGTTTAACAGGCAGTGGCGACAGTTTCATGCTTAAACGCAATTTTGCCTTTAACGATGAAACTAGGTGTTAATACTGGGTGTTTACCTCAGAGTCGACTTATATATATATATATATATATATATATATATATATATATATATATATATATATATATATATATATATATATGGGTATAAAGTTTGGGGACAGAAATCTCTCTTTAACACGAAATCTGACTTCAAATTACAAGTTTATAACAACCAACTTAGACTATAAAAGGCTTTATGAATTCATTTATAGCTTTCACTGTAACCTTAACATTGTTGCCTCCCTAAAAGTATAAGGTGCTAATGAAGTCATTCTTAAGGCCTTCAAATGAAAATATATCAGCAAAAACGAAACATGAGATAACTCGTAGTCAGCATGAATTATTTTGTAGTCGGCGCCATTATACAAACTTCAAACTATGACTACTTTATTGGTTAGTAGATAAAGTGCTAATATATGTTTTGTTAAATGAAACCGATAAAATACTTCCGTTTTTTTTTTTCTCATATTTTTTCTTGTATGAGAACAAGAGCTTTCTGGAGCAGAGCGTAGAAATCATCTAAATATTTGATGATTCGGGGGGATTTTGGCGAATCTATTAGCCATTTTCTCAAGAATTCTTGTTATATTACCATAGGAAATGACTAGGAAGCGCAAATGTAGAAAGTGTAAAATTTGCTGAAAAATAGTCATATCATAATTTCGAAATTCTGCCAGTATATTATGGACATTGTTATTATTGACGTTATTTAATGGTGTTTTTGGTTTTTCATAATAAGAATGAGTTTTTGTCGCTTTTTTCCGTATCCTAATTTTTGTTCTCTTCAAATAAGTTACATGTAGAGAATTAACATAATTTAGGAACATTTTTTAAACAACTGTCTCTTCATTTCAACCGTGAGTGAAACATTTAAGTCGTTTCCATTTTTATTATTTCACAACTCAAGTAGGAGAAACCCCGTTTTGCATTTTTCTCTTTAATTTCCTAATATCTCTTGTCCTAGGAATCGGAGAACATTTTTTGGGCTTGGATTCTTTCCATCAATGCTTTTGTTTTTAATCTAAGATTGCTAATCTAACACACATAGCGTCCGATTTGGCACTACCAAGATATATCTTTCCTCTTTAAATCACAACGGCTATAGTTCTTCAACTGTTTTGTGCAAATAGCAAACTTTTTATTTTAACCGCTTTAGGTTTTACAACAATTTTAGGTTCGCTGTTTAGTCTTTTCATTAACTTTGCTATTTTGTTGCTACTCAAAACATCTTACAAATTTGGATGCCTCTAATGTATATTTCGTTTAAATAATTCTTCTGAATGCTTGACAAGATTTCGATTACTACAGAACTATTTTTTTCCGTTGATGAGAAAGCGGCTTAACTGTTATTGGCGCGTAAACTAGAAACAGCGAGACATGTTAAAATTCAAGCCTGCTCTACCTCGTAAACTTTAGCAATAATAACCATAGGGAGAAAAACATCCATTTTCTTCTCCTGGAAGCTATGAGTTAAATATCAGATTAAGCTTTCTAGAATTGCGTGATAACCAGTCTAGGAGAAAGATAACACTGAATTTAAAACTACGGAAACCACTCTATATTTCATGGTGATTCGCAAACAATAAAAAATAAATCATTAGAGAGACAAGACTGCTAAAATATGGCAACATTTTCGAAAGGCGGAAAGACATAAATATGAAAGATAAACGCTTATCTAATATCGATCATACATAATCAGAGATGAATGCATCAGTGAATAAATGATTAAAAGTTTCCTAAAGAAGTAACTTGTAAAATAAATAGTAACATCATCCTACCAATAAACAAAATTATAAGGATTTACCGATTTATTACAAATCAATATCATTTCACGTTCCACAATAATTTTCAGAGACAAAAATTTACCTTACCATTGGGATCCCCCTCTTTTTTTACGGCAATTTTCAATCTTAATAGGTTATTTAATGCCGACAAAATTTTTATTGCTGGTAATGTTTTTTTTTTCCTTCAAAAATCTATTTCTGGGAATATTTTTCATTCAATAAATCTGTGGCTGCTCATATTTTTTTTCAAAGAATGTATAGCTGTTTGTATTTTTGGTATTTTTTTTAAGTATTGCTGATAATAATTTTTCCTTCAAAAATTATTGCCAGTAATAATTTTTTTTATTACTAAGTATTTCTAGTATTAAAAGCTATTTTTACACAAGTGTGGGTGTTAACTATTTGCCCATAGTTGGGACCCTAACAGGTGCTACCACCCTGGGTCAAGGTTGACCTGGGAACAACAGCAATTAAGGTGGTTCCACGCTCATCAAAACCTCTTTCTTTTGGACGTAGTTTATCGTCTTACCCAGGATGCGGATGTAGTTTATCGTCTTACCCAGGACCACTTAGTGTTGTTTTAACATACCTTTTCTTAGAATTTTTATCAACTGCCCTTTCCGAAATGTTACATAACCAATCAACATATTTCCAATATGTCGATAATGCTCTTTTGATATATTCTACAAAACTATAGTATCTGATTTTAGCAATAAACTGGATATCAATGAATATGCAATTGAATTCAGAAACAATATATAACCATTTTATGTAGTCATAACAACATAAAATTATATACAATCATAAAACATATAGCATATAACTATAAAAATATAAAAACATATACCTATATAAAAACATAAACTCATAAATCCCACTGGTAACAATCTAAAATGAAAGCGAAAATCAAGTAACAAAAATCATGTCATAAACGTCTACACACAACAACAACAATAAAATATAATCCTGTATAATTACAGATTTCTACTTAAGAGCATTTAGAATTTGTTGTTAATGATAAAGGAACTACTGTGAAAATGCTCTTAAGCTTCATTATTTTAAGTAGATCGTATACCGCCAGGAGGAAATCTTACAAAATATATAAAACACGAAAATATCACAAAGAACCTTGATAAAACTAGCCGCATAATACTACAAAGTCACTAATAACGACAGATAAAAAGAACATTTATAAAGCAGAAACTTAGGATTAAAACTGGAAAATTGACACAAAGACGAGTGATAACTAAGAATTTAAATAATTAATATTTGAAATAATAAGTGATTTTACAAAACATTACATTCCCTGTATCGGTCATTTATCGTAAGAGATCTACCATAATTCAACTTAATAATTTTCTGAAAAAACTGAATGTATTTTTTTAAGGCCTAAAAGTATTGAATGCTAATTAAACATATTATGGATAAATCTGCCCAGGATAATACAAAGGATGTTATTTCTCACTTCAAGACATCTGTTAAAATCTGCCCAAGATAATACAAAGGAGGACAACAGCATTCAGAAAACAGTCTGTCTGCCTTATGTGAAGAGGTTATCATAGAAAATAGAAAGGATCAGTAGTCCATATAACATCAGGACAACCTTCAAAAGCTGGACGACACTTGGCAGATATCTCTCCAGTAAGACCCCCCCAACCATAGATAAGAACATGACTAAAGACTGTATGTACGCTATCCCGTGCAGCTGCGGAAAGAAATATAAGGGGAGACAGGCTGCCTCCTTAAGGTAAGGCTTCAAGAACACCAAAAAGCTGTAACACGAAGGGAAGTGGGAAAATCAGGGGTAGCTGACAACATATGGAGAGAAGCAGATCATCGCCCTCTGTGGGATCAGGTTGAGATCATAGACAAAGAATATCATTGGGAAATTCGGAAACATAAGGAGTCAGCACATATATTAGGCCAAAAAATCTCCTGAGTCGAACAAGTATAAGAATGAATACAATATGGGAACCAGTAATAAGAAGTGCCAGAGAAAAGCGATAATAACAACAAAAATTGCAATATGAACTTTGGTAAAACACGCAATGATAACAGCAAAAATTGCAATATGAGCACTAATAAAAAATTGATGCATTTTATAATACCCAGAAATTCATACACACATGGCACAGTGGATAAATTTGTTAGTTATATCCAGTGACAGGACCCAGTTCAATACCTGGTTAAGGCTGTGGAGAACTTGGACATAACTGATAATTGACATCCATTAGACAAGGAACGTGGAACTAGAACAGCGAAATCAAGAGTTCAGTTCGACATTCCAACCACCTGAAGAAGGCCTGAGTGATAAATATGGCGACAAAGATGAGGACAATAGTCCGAATAATGTAAACAGTGTACATAATACATCATCTCAGAAATATAGACAGATAGAAAGGTTCTTATTCCTCTCTTCAAGACATATGTTAAAATCTTCGCAGGATAATACAAAGGATCTTATTCCTTACTTCAAGACATGCTACAATATGGGACAATTAAAATCAATAATGATAAAAATGATGAAGAATTCATGAAAAGCCGAATGCGATACAGCAGACGTCAAAATTTAAATTCCATGCTGAGCATCTCTCTACTTTAGCATTTCGACATAAACAGCAACTAGAGTTTGAATATCCGTCAACCTTTCCTACTTTTTTTTATATATAAAACTAATTCTGTCAATAAAATTTTGGCCTGAAGAAGTTCCTTATCGGAACGAAACGCGCGCAAATAAACACTCGCGGCCTGATGACTGCGTCTAGCATGAAACAGCCTCTGGGCTCTGCGTGTGGACTTCAATATTCCCTTATATATATATATATATATATATATATATATATATATATATATATGTAGCGGAAAGGGATATATTTGATCAAAGTAGCTACTGTAACCAAGTAGTACACGGTAGTAGTAATCGATCGGTGAGCGTCGTAGACCAACAGGATAGCCAATGGCGTAGTCCAATGGGCGTCGTCATGTCTTAAACTCTGTCTTACCTACACGTCCGTCTGTATTTATGACGGACACCAGCCAGTCATATTCCAGTGAGGGGGAACTTAGGTGTATGCATATTCCATTATAACATATATATATATATATATATATATATATATATATATATATATATATATATATATGTGTGTGTGTGTGTGTGTAAAAAGAACGAAGAGTAAGATTTCAGTTCAAAACATTAATACAAAAGTAGAGCCGTAAATATTTATTTATTATGCAGTGTTGCATTACAACATGCACATACCCATTACAAAACTGTACATCTTGTTTCAACATTAAAAAAGCCGAAAAATGTTTAACGTGTCATCAGGTGAAGAATCACGATCCGATGGTCGCATCGTGATTCCCCACCTGATGAAACGTTATAAAAGTTTTCGTGTTTTTTTAGCGTTGAAACAAGATGTGCAATTTTGTAATTGGGGTGTTACATGGTCTAATGTAACAATGCATAATATATATATATATATATATATATATATATATATATATATATATATATATATGTGTGTGTGTGTGTGTGTGTGTGTGTGTATTTGCGTGTGTATATGATAGGGACTGAAATGTTTTCAGTCTGAACCACTTCCCAATATATGAGCAAACATCAGATTCTGAACAAGTGTATTCTTAGTCGGGCTGATGATTTTTTTTCTACCCATCATAGAAATGGGTATAATAACCTTTATCGATATAAGTGGCGTATCCATGAAAATAATGTATAAGCAGGAAATATATTAAAATAGTTGTCGGATTTCATTCATTTCCTTTCATATGTTGTCATTTTTTACATTATATTTCGGAGCAGAAATGATATATCGAGAACGATCATCGAAGATGTCTGTTTATAAACAGTGATTTGAACTTTGCTAACTTGATAATTCTCTGACGGTTTTAGTATCGGATACAAGTCCGATTCCTGTCTACGAAACTCTTGGAACATTCAATATAACATTCAATAGATTTTATTAATATTTGATAATGGGAGACTAAAAGTTTCACATGTATGGGAACCTCTGGACCTCGAAAATAAACATTGATTTGTGAGGTAAACTTTCTAACCATTATGCTACAGTAGGAGCGCTTTTAAATTAATCTAGTAATTAACCTTATAGTTAATAAATCTGCCTGTCATGAAATGTACAAATTAATAAACCAATGAGTTCATTCATATATTTGTATAACTATCTATGCATCTATCATTCAATGATTAAACATTGAATTAATCGATCATTTTATCGGCATCCGTAATATTTAGTCTAAAGTTAATGCTTCCTACATTATTGTTTCTAATTTGTTCATTTGGTTGATTTTTGCAAGCAATGCCTGATGTATAGATCATTTCAAAATATTTTCTCTTTTTGTCATTTCAGTCGATAATCAATACAAATGATTTTGCAGATGTTCACGAGTCTAATATTGAGATCTCTACTTACATTTGAAGGCGTCGGTTTCGAAATATTATGCAGGTGCGCTAGTTCGGCTTTTACCTTTTTCGTACATAAACGTATTACCAGAGGTATTACTGCTCAACAACAAAAAAATTAAATGATGTTGAGACACCAAACATCTTTTTTAGCTAATTGAATCTGAAAATGTCCTTCCTTTTTTTTGGTCAGCTATCATTTTTGCGAAATTGAATCATATTTTTTTTTCTTTTTGACATAATGAAATTTCTAATAATAATACTCTCTCACATTTTCTTAACCATGTATATTAATTTTCTTTTATTTGAAGTCCAAAAAATTACTTTTGGGTGCAATTTAAAAAAAACTTAAAAAATACCAGGGGGTTCCTCTAAGTTTTGAACTGTAGTGAATATAAGTAAGTAGTATAAAAGAAACATTTAATAGGGACAATTTAAATAATAATTTTAATCCCGATGTATGATATCTCAATGTGAAACTGGATGGAAAGATAAAAGGAAATTGTTAGCAAGACAGGCCTTGTTGGTGAAATTATATAAAACTTGCTAGGATGTATTCTTTCCGTCCAAATGCACCAACGCTAAATATTTAGCTTTGGTTCACACCTGTATTCACTGCTACCTTAGTTCACCGTAACAACTACTAGCATCGATATCAGATGGTGATACGGTGAAATAGGACCCTTCCCTCACTGACAGTTTACGGTTGTCCAGGAAAATGCAAAGAGCAACTATGTACATCAAGTCAAAGTTGAAAAAAGAACTTGGATCTGGCAGATTCTTGAAAATTGGAAACACAATAATCAATCGAGGTAAAACCATCAGTGCTGTCCATTGTGGTTGATTCTGGGATTATCTCATCCTCTTCGCAATAATCATTGACTCCACGTTTGAGTTTCTAGCGCTCCAGAAATGACATGACAATCACTTCCATGCTCTATCTTTACAAAAGTCATATCTGGCCAAAATGGAATGTTGCTGCCATATCTAGGCTGGTGCTGCCAAGTCTTCACTATCCAACGATGACATACTTTAAAAGCGATTACGCGGCCTTATCAGTGATGAATTATTTTGCACCCATGCAACCCATTTCCTAGAGACAAATAATTCATAGCTTCTAGCTACTATATTCCTATTTTCAAATCTCACGATGAGCTATTCCAATTCTAATCCACCGTGCCACTTTCACATGGTCAATGCATCAACATTCTCTTGGTATTGCATTTGTAAAGAGGAAGTTCCTCTCAGATAGTTCCTTCGTCAGAACTGTCATTTTGTGCAAAGTACTCCCGATATAATGCTTCAAAGATCAATACAATCTTGATAGGTTCAGATATAGTCACCTCTTAAATATCCTACGTGAATTTCTGATTTCTTCCATTTACGGATTGACAATAACCTAATTTAATGACCCTCGATTTTGAGTGACTTTGAACCTTGTATTGGATGAACAATACTACGAAAAAAGTA
>CAHIKZ030001269.1:1025000-1085000 GCA_903632075.3 Acanthosepion pharaonis | reverse complement strand
ATAAACGTATTATACGGGGGTCGGGCGGTTCAATCACCTTCTCCCCTCTAATATGCGATTATGTAAACAAAATTAACTTTTTTCATATTTTTACACCATTATTTTTTAAATTTACTGTAAAAATATTAAAATGGTTATTCTTTTTTTTTACATTCTTAACAGCAATGGTAATAAAATTCGACATACATTTATAGTAAATACCCGTAAATATTTTTTCTTAAATTTTAAGAATACGTTTGTTGTTATAAAGAATAATATCATAGATAAAATATTAAATTAAATGTTTATTTAATATTTTTATCAAATGAGCAAATTTCTGTATAGTACTTACAATGCAAAAATTTTCATCATTTTTTTTTTGTGACAAGGCAGTATCAACATACTTCCCGTGTTGTAAAGAAAATACAAATTATTCCTTAAAAATTGAATTTTTTAATCAAGATACTCCTTATTATGAAGTATAATAGCATAAAGAAAAAAGTTAACTTTCTGTGATAAAACTGGTAATGACATTTTTTGTGAATTTATCTGATTAAAATAATCGCTAAAAATGTAAACAACAAAAAGCCTATATTGACAAGACAATGAATAATAATTTCATTTTTATATTGTGGTGGTATATTTTTAAGATAAGTTGTAAACTTTTAATAAATTTGTTGAATTCAAATTTTGGCATTAACTATGAGATAAATTCTTTGATACACGTATTTTTCACGTTACATTTGAGTGACTTCTATTTACTACGGACAGACAAATAAAACGTTCTATTTAAATAAATACGTTTTTTTTTTCAAGAAGAACATAACTTATACATAAAAATAATATACAATTGCATGGAGAAAAATACATTTAAATTAACATAATGAATTCTTAATGACACTTGTGAATTTGGCACCGAAAAAGTTTGTTTAACGATAAAATGTGCAAGTTTAAATAAAATAAATATATATTATACTTACTTCAGTATCTTAAATAATAAACTTAAGTTAATCCAAAGGTAAAAAATAAACATTAAAAAAAATTCTTAATCCAATTACGACAACGAACATTCACGTGTTAACTGTCAACTCCTCTAATATCCTTCCAGAAATCATCATTGTCGGCCACAATCATAACAATATAAGATAAACAGATGGCACAGTGCTGATATCAGACATGCAACTACAAAACCTCCTACAGAATGTGGCAAAGAAAAGCGAGAAGAAAGGACTAAGCATAAACCAGAAGATAGAATGCATTATTAGTAACAAAAGGATTTGCCCAAAATGCAAATTATAGGTTGGGGATATTAAAATCAAGCAGGTACAGAAATTTAAATATCTGGGTAGTGTTCTGAGGACGGAAAGTGGGACACTGAGATCCGAACACGTATTGGGATGGCCAAAGATGCATTTCAAAAGATAATTAGAGTATAAAGAAACAGGGGACTTTTTGGGAAACGAAGAAAAGTTTACTGAACGTAACACCAGTTTTCCTGTAAGGCAGCGAGTGCTGGACAATCTCCTCAAAGATGAAGAAGAGAATCGAAGCAACAAAAATGTGGTTCTACAGAAGGGTGCTAAGGATAACATGGGCTAGGAAGAGAGTTGAAATTTCTGGGGCACGTAATGAGGAAGGAGGACTTGGAAAATCTGATACTCACAGGATGGATAGAACGTAAGAGGGACAGGTGAAAGCAAACGCGTGACATACTTGAGAAAATGGATAGCAGAACAAGGTCTGAGAGAAATAACAAAAACACAAAACTTATTAAGAACTACAAGGAAGAGGAGGATGTAGAGGGCTATGATCACGTATGTTCTGAAGGTACAGGGTACTTAAAGGAAGAAGAATACTTTGCGAAAAAGATGAAAGAAACAAATAGGGTGATAGTTCAAGGGGTTAATTTTTTCCACATGAGTTCTTAAAGACAGCAAATATAGGGGAGGAGTTTTAAGAAGCTGTAATGCAAGAAATAGCGAAGAATTTATTGTAAAGTTTGGAGAGGACAGTTGCCAATTCAAGAGCACATTTCTTTAGGATAATTACAAGGATGCCGTCAAATTGGCAAGCGTTGTTGGGATGTAGTTTTGAATGGATATCAGATTGACGGAGTTATGTGCATATCACTCAGTAGTCAGCCTGATTTAGTGAGTATCAAGTAGTGACACTAGATGAATCGATTGAAGAGTTGGAAGCAAATTTCTGGGGCAAACCATCTGCTTTATCCGCAGTAGATGACAAAAATTTGAATTGATTCAAGAGAGAAGAGACTGAAATTTTGCTCTTATTCTGCACACACTTGAGAGTCGCCTGTAATCTCTAGAATCAAACATGTAAGAGGCTACACGGTGTCACGTTGAATAGTGAATAGTGACTTTGCATTTTTGAGAACTAGATTACATTCGTTACGAGTGGTGACAAAGAGACGTCTGTTATTATCGGACCTGTCGCTCTGATATAGCTGGATGAAGTGATTCCTCTCGGCTATAGAAGCTGAACAGGCAGGAAAGACCCAAGCAGAAGGTTGTGGTATTTAGTGCTGACACGAAAGCTTCGACGCAAGATTTCACTCACGAAGAGCGCTCGGTTACACATTTCTCAGCAGTTTGCTTAGAGATATCGTACCAAGGGGCATCGCGAACGAAAATCGCGAAATTAGTCCCAATCACTTCGTTGATAACAGAAATTTGTTCTATTAATAGAGAGCTCTTTTCTTATGGGAAAGCGAAAAGCAATACATATAATCACTACCGCTTTTTAAGGATTAATTTGTGTTTTCTTTACAACACGTGAAGTATGTTGATACTGTCCTTGTCCCCAAGAAAAAAAAATTGCAGACGCGTATAGAGATAGGCCTGCTGTTGGAAGCACATATAAGAAAAATCCGGAGATTCAAGAGTTCCCATGACTGTGGGAGATGCTCGTAAACATGGAGAACAAAGCCAACCTTAAAGACCTTTCGAAATAGAGGAAGATAGCCAGGAAGAGCGAATTCAGTGGAAAAGATTGAGGTCTTCCGAGCAGTTACACAGAAATGGTTAAAACACTTTACTTTATCTGCAGTAGATGACAGCACTTCAAAATGTTTGAAGCGAGAAGGGATTGAGAAATTCCTCTTGGTCAGTACACTCTTGCAGAACCACAAGCAGCCATATTGCCTTTGTGATGACACGCGACGTCGGTTACAATCGAATCTGTCATTTTGCTATATCGGGAAGAAGTGATTCATATGGGATATAGCAGCAGAAAATACAGCAGGGAACCAAGGTGAAGATTATGGTTTCACTTGCTGGCACGAAAGTTTTCTCAGCAGGCCATTTAAAAATATCGCTCCAAGGTGCATCGCGAAGGAAATCACGAAATGGGTCTAAATCACTTCGTTGATAACAAAAAAGATTCTATTAATAGTGGATCATTTCCCTATGAGAAAGTGAAAAGCAATATTTATTAACGCTACCGGGTCGTCGGTGTTGCCTAGAAGACAGAGTTGTATGATATCGGGGAAGAGGTGAGGAAGAGATCAAACGAACGAGCGTGTTCGTCAGAGTTACTAGGGAAAATCTACTATTTGAGTGAGACATTGAGCATTTGATCAACGTGTGAATGCCATCGAGTTCAGTGGCGTTAGATGTAAGTATAACGGACCTAAACGGAATTGGAACTCGGCGCCTCGATTTCAAATTGTCAGCTGTTACCATTACACCACCACGTATTCAAGCTTACAGTATGTGGTATTCTTTCATCTTGCGGCCTCAGCCGAGATTGAACTCACCAATACTTTGATTGGTGTAGTTCATAATCTTTTTGAATTCTTGATGCTTCGCTAGGGCTATCAAGGGTGTTTTTATCGTGACACCAACACTAAATGGATTGCCAACCAAGGCTCAGAGAGACTCCATTCACCCTCATCTAAGAGCAGGTTTTGAATTCAGAGTTTTCCTTCTCCTAGACCAGTTGCCATCCAAGGCTATAGAACCCAGTCTGTCCTGATATTTACCCATAGCTGGAGGGAGAAGAAAGAGGATTCACACCTTTCCCAAGGGTGTTAGCACGTAAGTGAATGTAATGGATTCAACTGGAGTTCGAACTCGGCTCTCCGATTCCTCAATCCAAGCCGCTATCCATTGCTCCACCGTGCCTCCTCCTTATTCCTCCGGTATTCTATAACGGTCGCCCATCTAAATAATGAACCGCCTTGATGTTGGTAAACTTGGGTGATCAATTGACAGGGTGTAATCGATTACTATTTTTTCTCAAATTAGATCATTTTCAGTGGTGTGCAGTAATTTGAATCTATTTTCGGGCTGTATGATGAAATTAGTTTGGCCTTCAAACATATTGCGTCATCCGTGATTGGATCAGATTTTTTATCACGACCAGACACTATTGTCTCGACTGTCGATTAGTTGTCCTACGGCCATTGTCTGCGATAGACGTTACTCCAAAGAAGCGTACGAAAACTGTAACGCTGCACGAATCCACTGGCCAGCCTTACCAGTGAGCAAATCAAAGTACTATAGACTGACCCAGAAACTCGCCTGATTTAAATCCAGTTGAGAATGTGTGGTCAATCTGCTAGGAATGACTTCGTGGAATGGACATACACAGTACTAACCTCTGTCCTGTGTCATGTTTCATTGGCAAAATATGAAAACAGTAAATAATAACGAAATTATTCATTTTGTTTCAATTAATTTACACAAAGGGTGTATATAAAAGGCAACAAAAATGAAGAGAAAGTTGTCGCTTGAATTTGTACACGAATATTGAAAATAGGACTACTTTATCTAAGAACTTCAGAAGATCAACTCGAAAATTATCGTTGCGCCTAACAAGAAAAACAACATTAATGAAAAGCGAGTTCATAATTCTTTTTATGTGTAGACGCTGAAATTGGACTGGATTTCCTACCCAAGAATTTGTCGTCGGATGTAGACGAAGCCATTGATTTATAGGTAAAGTTCCTCATGAGGTAAAGTTCGCAATGATTCTTACCTTAGGAAATGCAAATTTATGGTCATTAGGACTTGGAAAGCGATGCTAAAAGAGAGAAATCGATGTGCTTTTGTTTAACATCTAACCTTGGAACAGATGCTGACAACCAACAAAGCACAGACTTTGAAATATAAAGGCAATTATTAAAGGTAAACTAGTAAAAGCATAAATTAATAATAAAGGCTTAATTATTCAATAGATTAAACAGAAAACTGTATTTCGTGAATCAGGTACATAGTTATCTTATAAAAATAATATACTGACTTGTTTTATTCTCATAGTTTAGAATAAGGAGAAAAAAGTATATGTCACCTGAAGCTGTCTACGTACAAATTAGAAAATAAATTTTGTTGTCAAAATAATTCCACATGTGTAGTCGATGAAATGTTCCTCGTCGATCTCGATTATAGTCAACATGATATGTCCTCTTTTAATCACATATGTTCCTCAGTACTGATATGAAGTTGAAAGAATATATTGAATCAAATCCAAAGCCTGCTGCTAAGAAAATTTCTTCACATTTATAACTTTTGTCTCTGCACTGAATATTGCTATCACATCTGGTGCTTCTTATGTATATTTAGAAATTTTCGATGTAATACAAAGAATATTCGATGTTATCTGTTATTTCGGCGCCAGTCAGTTTTTAATCGCTTTAACATAGCTTCCCAGTGCCTTTTTCTTATAAATATCTTCATGATAATTTTTCTCTTATGAGCATTACTGTTTGCTATATAGACTTTATGATTCTAAGTAAAGTACTAGAGTGGCGGTTAGGTCTCAGCATTTTACAGTTCAAATGGCGAGATATAACCGTAAGTTCTATGTTAATAGTTTCTTCTTTCGCAATTCTCGCTTTAGAACTCTCTCCCAGTTTCTGACTTTCTAGTTAATTTTGATCTTCAAAGATTCAAATGCAATTCCAATCGTTGTCGTCTTGTTCTTTTATTGTATTCTCCCCTTAATAACTTTTTCTCTTTCTCCTACTCTCTCATGCTCAGCAATCCTTTGTGTCTTAGTGACTTTATTGCCATCCATGTGGGTGAAATGATAAGAAAATGCACATTGCTGAATAAACGCCCACATATTTCGGTGGATAATGGGGGAATAAAAATGACTATTATATGCTAGGAAAAATTAAAAAGCGTCAAATTAATCTGATAAACAAAAGCACTATTTTATTCATAGTTTTTGTCCTATTTTTATTAGACCTTTTCTTTTGTTTTCAAATGGTATGTGTAAAATTGAGGAGAACAATTAAAGATTCATGATTAGAAAAAGTGGTTGCATTTCTGGAACACTTTATACTGGATTGAGTCAGTTGACGATTAAAATCCAAGAAAAAAAGAGAATTAGCGAGAAGGCTGTGTTTCTTCTTACTTAATTCTTCAGTGACAATTTTCCTTTCATAGGAACATGGATCTACAAATGATAACATTAGGAAATTCTCCTTCTCAACGAAGCTGTAAAGTTAATCGGATAAATTTCCTAATATGGATACGAAAAGTAACCAATAGACACCATATGAGCTGTTTTACACCGCAAGACAACATTTTCATGATTTGACGGCTGATTTGATTTTCAGTGAGGTATAGGTACAGTGAAACGTTTGTGTCTTGGCCTGAAAACAGCCGTTGAGGCTAGGTTAGCGACAAGGAGGCTCGACCTACTACAGGACAACGACTGTTGTCGTCTCACACCATTTCGGCTCACAGTGTAATCTCGTATGATGATGTAACTGTGTCATATTCAGTCTACTGGAAGTTACTGTCACCGGATAAAATTGTCTTCATAGATCTTCATTGTCAGCTCGTGGATGCAGTCGATGGGGAATTGCACAAGGAATATGCATCAATAGTATACAGAAAGTTGTTCTTCATTCAACATAACAATGCAGATTTTATCTCAACAGATGCAATGCACGAATTCCAAATAAACAATAGCCAAACTTTCTATGACCTTTATGAGTTACCGCCGCGTTGGCTAAATAATCGTCATTGACATTTACAGTAAACAACTGTCTAGAGTGATTGGAGTAAACTACAAAGCCTAAACCGGAATCATTAATAGAAATGATATAATTATTCAACATAACAATGAAGGACCCTACAATAAAAATAAATCCGAGGATAAATACAAAAAAAAAAACAATAATATTTAATTCAGCTCTATCTCAAGAACTTTATATTTGGGTATAATGAGTCTACTATTTGTTTTATCACAAACCACTTTGCATTTAAAATTCAGTATTTTAACAGCAAAGTATAGTAAAATTGTCACTAAAGTTTGGTTATTTCCGGCGATTCTACAAATGATTAATAAAATCTAATTACAATTGAAACCGTATATATATATATATATATATATATATATATATATATATATATATATATATATTCATATGGCGTTATTTGTTTTTAAAAATGCTAATATCTATCTATCTAACTATCTATCTATCTAAGTCTCTTCATATCTATCTATCTATTGCATATGGAAATACATAATTTTAACATAGATTAATCTGACAAATAATGATATACACAAATTGCTAAATGTGTTAAGGTTAGGTCCAGAATGACTTGCAAACTTATACATATACCCATAGATTCATATATATATATATATATATATATATATATATATATATATATATATATATATATATATATGGAGCCTTTATCACAATAGGTTCGGAGGAGTAGACAACAATAAACTACAGAACACTTCAACATTGATCACTGCATTTAAGTATTGCATTAATATTTAATATCTAATAATATCACTTCAGAATTAATCCATTTTTCACGCTGGTTAACTAACTCATTATGCGATAATAACTCAGTTCCTGCAATGAGATGTATGTTGATAGAGATAATAACTCGAATAAGACAGGAATTTCAAAGTAAAGCACATTAAGAGTAATTGTGGTGACATCGATGAACGGGATAATATCAAGAAAAAGAAACCATAAAAAGAAGTAAATGAAATTCTCGATAAAACGTGACAGTAAACAATGCCAAGGAATAGCACAAAAATAGGATATTAAGCACAAACTGTAGAGACAAATACAAACATTTAAAAGATGGAAAGTGTGCAGATATATGATAATTCAGCAACGAAAATATAGATGGCATATTTAAAAGAATAAAAAAAGATACCACGGTAAAATGTATGCTTTTCGATATTGAAAGAATAGACTTCCAATCAAGGAAAAGAAAACCCTCTCAAAATCCAAAAGATGGGAGAACTCTTTTGGAATGCATCCTTCTCTACCCCAATGGGATTTCCGTCAATTTCTCAATTTCCGTTTTCTGTTAAAATAATTAATTCAACATTGTTATACGTATTTGATTTTGCTTTCACTAATTTGTAATTTGCATTCTGTCTTGATGTTCTTGATCCTAAACCTCTCTTTTAGCTTTCCTTCACTTTCTGTAGGGATTCTTTAGTTTCCTCTCGGTGTCTGCTATCACCTCCGCGTCATATGCATAACATTGTGGTTGCCAATAATAAATCTAGCAGGACTTTTCTCAGAAGCTCATCATTGACACGCCGTTGTCTTCCCCGTTTATATTTTTCTATCCTTCCTTGAAATATAATTTATCATGTTTTTACCCTGTAGTTTTTTTTGGTTTCCCATTTTGGATGCCTTTATACTATAGTAATTGAGCACTATTTCAAAGTAGATGCTTGCGTCTGTTTACACGATTTGTATAGGGAGGCTTTGTATATATAGACTTTACTTTTGTATTTTCTTTGCACAACTTATTCAGTTCTCTCTCTCGTTCTGAATATATATATATATATATATATATATATATATATATATATATATATATATATATATATGTTATGGGACCTTACCCATAATAATATAACAGACTATTCCATACGTAATAAATACTGCGCCTCAAGAGGAAGCACGGAGTTCAGCCTGAAGTACGGGTTCAAAGGGCTTGGAGATCCCACGTTAAACCGGCCTTGTGCCACATGATGCCCTCGTGGAGGGGGCTGACTAAATACCGTTGAGTCTGAAGTCGGGCGATCGGCTGATCGGCCGATCGGTTGAACTCTCTGCCTTCTGGCGTGGAGGAACCCGAACACGGCTACGCCGAAGGGGAGGTAAACCGACCGTGAACCCGTTTATACGGGTTCAAAAGGCATATTTTAGGCCGATCCCACGGGCTCGGAGATCCCACGTTAAACCGGTCTTGTGCCACATGATGTCTTCGGGGTGGGGGTGACTAAATACTGTTCAGTCTGAAGTCTGAAGTGAAGTCCGTCCATCAGTCAGTCAGAGCGAGCGAGTCAGTCCCCCGAGTTAGAGGCAGTACGAAACAGAGTCGCGTTCAGACAATTACTACTAAACCTGATTGTTTATAATTTGTTTATACAGTAAATATTTTTTATAACTTTCTTCAAACAGACATTTTTTTTTAATGCTGAAATCAAGTTCAATGTATTATATAATCTGGACCTTCAGTCACTCAACGGGTCGCTGTTAGTATAATACTAAAACTCTGTGAATCGGGCGTACGTTGGCCATCGGCCGTACGTCGGCCATCGGGCTGATGATGATTTCAGTTTCTTTCCGCTTCTCTCTTTCTACCTCTGTCTTTTCACCTCTCTCTTTCTACCTCTCTCTATCCACTTCGCTCTCTTTTCATCTTTCTCTTTCCACCTCTCTGTCTTCTCAACTCTCACTTTCCACCTCTCTCTTTTTATGTCTTTCCACCTCTCTTTTTCTACCGAACTCATTCCACTTCTTTGTCTTTCCACCTCCTCTGTCTTCTTTTCCACCTTCTTTCTACCTCTCCTTTTCCACCTCCTGTTTCTCCCTCTTTCCACCTCCTGTTTCTTTTCCACCTCTCTCTTTTCCACCTCTCTGAACTCATTCCACCTCTCTTTTTATGTCTTTCCACCTCTCTTTTTCTACCGAACTCATTCCACTTCTTTGTCTTTCCACCTCCTCTAGCTACCTCTCTCTCTTTCCACCTTCAGTTTCTACCTCTCCCTCTTTCCACCTCCTGTTTCTACCTCTCCCTCTTTCGACTTTTCTCTCTTTCCACCTCTCTCTCTTTCCCCCTTCTGTTTCAACCTCTCCCTCTTTCCACCTCTCTCTCTTTCCCCCTTCTGTTTTTACCTCTCCCTCTTTCCACCTCTCTCTCTTTTCACCTATCCCTCTTTCCAACTCTTTGCTTGCGTGCATGCTAGTTTATATTTAAAATTTCTTTGAAAAAAAAATCATTATTTTAAATATTTAAAAATATTTTTGACATATTTAAAAATATTTTCAAGTGAATATGATTTAAAAATACCTTTTTGTATATTTAAAAAAAATTTCAAGTGAATAAGATTTTGGCATATCAAAAATAATTTTAAATGAATATGATTTAAAAATACTTTTTGCATATTTTAAAATATTTTATTTGAATAAGATTTTAAAATGCAAGTTTTTTTGTACAGTAAGTATTTTTATTTCAACTTTCTTCAAACACCTATATTTTTTAATGTTGAACTCAACTTTAATGTTTTATAAACTGAAGCGTCAATGACCCATAAATTAAAATTTGCTATATTTATCTTAAGATCGTATTAAAGCGTGGAACCGACAGTCTACATATGTGTTGATCCCTATGTCCACACTATCCATCCATACATGGATACATAATTAATAAACAATAATAAAAAAAAATGGTTTGCGCCGAACAAAATACCTAGGCCGGTAAATTATTGTCCAGGTAACTCACAAAAGGCGATCTGACTTTTGTTTATAAAATACTCACTATTCAAAACTGAGGATTTATTATGAAAACGTCCAACAATTAATCTATCGACTCGGAATTTTACAGACACAAATTGGTTCGTCAGGAATAAGATGAATAGATTTATCCTAACACAAACGAGCGAATCTCGATCTATCTGTGAAACTCCGATTTCTTCTCATTTCTCTATTCACTACATACAGAAATATAATAAGTTATACTTATATATGCATTGTCATCTATATAATAAATATGAAAGTCAGTGTTTCACAGTTTTTCAAATTTACTTCTAGAGGTCGTAGCCTAACCTATGATATCATTTTGGAAACACGCTGACTCCGTGAGAAAATTAAAAACATTCCGGGCCAGATCCAGACTTGCAATCCTGAAATTTTGGATTCCCAACTTTTCATATCTGCGGTAGTTTCCGGATTCTGCCATTTTGTCTTCTACGGATAAAAACAATTAAAGTGACACAACTCTCTAACTTTCAATAGCTCATATTCAAATGAAAAAAAAAATTACTGTTCTCAAAATAAAATTGTCTGTGTTTTTAACTTTTGTACTAGAGTCCGTAGCCTAACATATCATACCGTTTTAAAATCAGGACGACTTCGTGAGCAAATTAAAAACATTCCGGTCCGGATCTGAATTCACAATCCTGAAATATTGGATTCCCAAGATTTCATTACTGTGATAGTGCAAGGCGATTTTTTACGTGATTTTTGCGACGAATTTTTTTGTGTGATAACAATTTTTATAACTTGAAAATAAATTTAGGAATCATCTACATTAATTGCAAAATCTATCGAAAGTCACACATGAAATAAAAAAAACTATCTATATGGAATATAAGGACCTACGTACATCAAATTGTCTTTAAATTAAGTGGCAGCAGAAGAATCATCACTGAAATATTAAAAGGTTAACTTAAATATTGATGCAATACTTAAATGCAGTGATCAATTTTGAAGTGTTCTGTAGTTTATTGTTGTCTACTCCTCCCAACCTATTGTGATAAAAGCCCCATATATATATATATATATATATATATATATATATATATATATATATATATATATCTGTGTGTATATGTATAAGTTTTCTGGATCTAACCCTAACATATTTTGCAAACTATATCTGCTTTTTTCTCAATTTGTGTATATGTTTATTTGTCAGATTAATCTATGTTAAAATTATGTAAAATTATAGATGATATTTAGATAGATAGATATGAACAGACTTAGATAGATAGATAGATAGATAGATAGATAGATAGATAGATATTTGCTGTCCATATTTTGGACTTATTGATATCCTGATGAAAATCAACTATATTTCATTTACTTGGTTTTTTCAATATTTTATGATCTATTCTTTGGCCAACATGATAAGAGAAGTCCACATCTTCTTGACATCTATTGAGGCAAACAGGGGCTGATATTGTTTTCTCTTGGGGCTTTCATTAAAACTTTTCACGTCTCTTTCTTTTGGTTGTATCATGTTCAAATGCTGTCGGCGAAAGAATCTTTGTCAATATGCCATACGCAGATGTTGCCAAATTCTTTCCGTGATGACGTCTCCGTATCTGGTTTATTACAAGTCTGCCCTCGAGCTGATGAAATAAAACACACACAGAAAAAAAGCACATGCATATACTATCTCTTTCATTCGCATCGCATATATATATATATATATATATATATATATATATATATATATATATATATATATATATATATATATGTGTGTGTGTAATCAAACACTGTCATAGTTGATAAAATCCAAATATGACAAAGTTAAAAGTACAAAGTGTAATATGCATATCATGTAAAATAATGAAACATAATTTTCACTCTTACTATCAGGAGTCGTGAGACCAGGTAAAATTTTTAACATTATCGAGTGACCCTCATCATGTGCAATATCGAGAACTCAATTTCATTTTGTCCCCGATGTGAGCTTCATCCGGATTTGAAATTTGCTAACAAACATACTCTGCCATATGACTGGTCTCTTATACAATAGAAAACCTGAATTAAAAAACATAAAGACTGGCAATTTTGCTTCCTGCTAGAAAATTTTCTTCCCTTGCAAAAAACTTGCATTTCCTTACTAGGCTTCATCTTATCTTTGATCGGCTGTCCTCTTCATCTTTTATTTTTCATATTTATATCTACACAGACAAGACTTACACACGCGCAAACACACACACACACACTCACACATATGTATATTCTACTACATATCTTATAAATTTACTAATTTAAAAATATGTTTCCATCGCTACATAGGAATTACCATTTTCAAGCGAATTTTTTGAATTGCTTATTTTGTAATAGGCTGAGTTTTATGAGCACATACATTCATAATATTAGTTTCTAGAGGTATGGGGAAATTCAATCATTTCGACAAGTGGTGGTAGGGTATTCATTTTCACTGACAACTATTTTATCAAAACTCATATTGTAACTCATTTTTTGATACAATAATTATCAGTGAAAATGAATAAATTCTCTTGAAAACGAAATATGACTAGGGAGTTTAATTTAATTCTATAATTGAATTTTAAGTTTGTAGTTTCTCTTTTTGAAACATGGTAATTTCAGTGTAGCGATAGAACCATATTTTTAAATTAGTAATTTTATAATATTTATGCTCAGTATATTTACATTGAGCACTGTTTGTAAAAATAAAAATAAAAATTAATCAGAACACCGGATTATGTATCTTACTGTTTTTGTCTTTATTATATATATATATATATATATATATATATATATATATATATATATATAGTCATCCACAGACAGACTGTTTCGCTGTTTCACAGCTCATCAGTGTGATTAGACATCGGATTGCCTCAAGCCGAAACCCGACTGATTTGGTAGCAATCAGATATTTTACCACTAAGCTATTGGCGCACGGCAGGGATGAAGGTTAACTTAGACGTATTTATTTTTAGACATACACGTCAGTGACCGGAGAATTAGATTCGACTTAACGAGTCTTGCATCAGCATCAGTAATAATCACTGTTCACAAATTCACTTTTCTCCCCGAAGAGCTCAATCGAAATAATTTTTTTAGGAGCATGTGTATATATATATATATTGTCATCCACAGACAGACTGTTTCGCTGTTTCACAGCTCATCAGTGTGAATAGGCACCTCATTGCCTCAAGCCGGGATCGAAATCCGATTGATTTCGTATCAGTAAGAGATTTTACCCCTAAGTGAATTTAGGCGTATTTATTTTTAGAGAAATACACCAGTCACCGGAGAACTGGATTCGTCTTAAGGAATATAGCACAAGGTTTGCGTTCAAGCATGAGACAGACTGTCACCGCTCGGTGTAGACCTCAGTGTCCACTTTTATATTTACATACTCTCTATGTATGATGTTGAGTATTATATTGAGTACTTTTGCGTATAAATATAGCATACCTTAAAACTATATGGTCAAGCAACTCTGTTGGCGGAATTAACAGCCTGATAGTTCACACATTTCAATTGATTATATTGATAATGCCTTGTGTAGAAGAGAACTGTCACACAGTATGCCACAAGTCCACCAAACGACCCTCCCCCGGTTTTGAATACAGAGTAGTCCTTTTCATTGACAATAAGACTGCTGTTTAGCTCAAAGCTTAGGGCGGGCAGAACAGCTTGATTCACACTTTTCCCAAGGGTATTAACACATAATTAATTAATTTAATGAACCCAACAAGAATTCGAACTCGGTTCGCTGATTCCACAATACGAAAGTTTTCCACCGTGACTATATAACTATATTTGTGCGCTAGAGAAAATTCTAGAAATCCAAGATGTAAATATTTTGCGAACCTTATCATTTCAGGGGATATATTCAGAGTAATCGTAGGTTTTCACGACTTGTTTTATATTTTTAATGTCAGAAAAAAGAATTGGTTAGTTTTCAGCAGCCTGGCGTATGTCACGTGTAAGTCCTTTTAGACGAACTGATGCGCCGTATCAAATAGGTGCTCACATATGGAATTATCGACTTTATGACAACTAATAAAAGATTTCAATGTAACGAATTCGACAAGTCTGAAAATAGATGACGAGTGGAACTCGATCAGGAGGAATCATGCCAGACTGTAAGTCTTTTATACAGATTTGATCAGATGATGACATTGATATTCACTCACTTCACCAATTTGGGGATCTTTATTTGCAATGGGAAAAAGTTTTAAACTTGGAAATTGACTACCATTTCTACTGACGGGAAATATCCGACTTATTTGGACATATTTTCTTTGTTTTCTCTAATATGGTCTCGTCGATGTCTGTCTAACTACTAACGGCGACAGGTTGTGAAATCAAAACTCGACAAGACAAAATGGCGAAATTGTAAGCAGTCCAAAATCAGAGTTTTTTTTCTGAAAACAGTTCGCCTTTTTTTCTTTCTTTTTTTTTCACAAAGCTATTACTGGAGAATTATAATACATTGATGTTACTACGAACATCTGGGCGAGCAAATATTTTATTTACTCCCAAGAAAATATTTTAGAGACAAAATAATAATAAATCAAAATGAGAATTTCTGTTAGTTTAAAAAATATTTATATAATAGAATTTTCTTCTAAGGTATACTATTTTGCTAAATTTCAGAAAAATTACAAAACATTAGAAAAAAATTAATTTTACATTTGGCCGACTTATTATAAAAAGACGAAAAAAATCGATATTAAGAATGGATTTCTAAATGTTAACACCTCCAAAAAGAAATCTGCTGTGATTTCTCCACAATAATTCTTACTGTTCTATCTTCCATCAAATATTTCCATGGCAATTGTTCTGATGGGTTTGTCCTTGATAACGCGAATACATCAATTTAAGCCTACTGCTAGATTGGCAACTAATTGTCATCAATTTACTACTGAATTAACTAAATGCAACTGGAATTTCTCTGCTAATTGTTTATTTCCTCTCACTTTGAGCAAATTTCTTCCGCTTTCTTATTTCCTTTTCATCTAATATGTTCAAAAAGTAAATGCAACGAAAATCACCAAATTCTGTCTTCTACACTGCGTGCCAAATTATTATCGAGATAATTTTTTTTCTGATATTTCAAAAACTGTCCAATCAATTCACACAAAATTTTCACAAAATGTTGGCAACACTGACCTGCGCAATCACTGAAATTTTTATACTGATCTGCGCAATGTAAACAAACTGGCGCTATATTTGTTATCAGCACGGTGATTTGAGCGTGCCAAATTATTAGAAAAGTGTAAGAATTTAGTGAAAAGATGAGCCGTAAAAGCAGTTTAAGTGATGCTGAAAAGAAAACTATCACCTCAGAACTCTCAAAAGGTAAATCTACCCTAGAAATTTCTAAAATGATAGGGAGGTGTCATCAAACAGTGAAAAAGTTCACCGCTGACCCTACATATGTACGCAAAAGGGCAGATAAAAGCAAGCCGAATGTTATTTCACGATGTCTCATGTCATGACTTAAACGAGAGGCTACGAAGAACCCTGGACTTACCAGTCAAGAGCTTTTCAGTTGCATTGGAGATCCTACTGTGTCTAAAAGTACTCGATGTCGGTATCTGAGGGAAATAGCAACAACAGTCCAACTTGCATCGAAGGCTCCGTTGACGAGAAATCACATTCAAAATCTACTAAAATGGGCCGAGGACAATATGAAGATTGACTTCTCTAAAGTTTTGTTCACAGACGAAACTGGAGCAACACTTGATGGTGCAAAGGCTGGGTAATGAATGGACAGAATCGCCATCAGCGTGTGAGACGCCAACAAGGCGGTGGAGGCATAATGATCTGGGGTGGTATTATTGGAAAAACATTAGTGGGCCCATGGAGAGTACCAGATGACGTCAAAATGACTGTTGATGCATACATAGCGTTTATGAAGGAGCATCTTGAACCATGGATGAAAAAGCAAAGAGTTGCCTTCAGAAGGGTCATTGTTTTTATGCAAGATAATGCTTCTCACAAGACTACTGAATATTTGAAACAGTTAGGCTTCGATGGACCTCGAAATATGAAGTGGCCAGCAATTTCTCCGGATTTGAACCCAATCGAAAACCTTTGGAGCATCATGAAGCGAAGACTGTACGCCAACGGACGACAATTCAGGAGCAACGCTGAGTTGTGGGAAGCAATTCTTGACATATCTCGCGGCATTACAGCAGATGACATCCTACAATTAACAAATTCTATGGATCGTCGACTTCTTCAAGTAATTTCAAAACAGGGAAAGCACATTCCCTATTAATTTGTTTAAAACTGTGCCTTTGTTCGTATCTGTTATTATTTGTTTGAATTTCTTATTTATTAGCTTCTTTTGATCATAAAAATTCACGTGCAACATTAATAAACGTTTTGTTTGTTCAATTCTGGGAATTTTACTAATTAGGTATAGGGTCAGTTCTCTTGATAGGCCACCAGTGGTGTGTACGACAAAAATTATGTCTGAATTCGTTTTCGCAGAAAACAGTTTTTCATGTGCCATTTAAACACCACAATGTACTGGCCGTGTATTTTAAGCAACAATATGTTTAATTTCAGCAAATTTTCTACAAAAGGTGTCGATACACGATTTAATATAGTAGCATAGCTAAAAACCTGCAAATGACTAATAGATTAGCTTTTGGTATTAAAAAAATATTTGGACAAATTCTACACTCATTAAACCAAGAAATGAAAAGACTTGTTGGTATATATGTAAAATATAATAAGCTTAACAAATGTACCTTCGCAGATCTTTTAACGAATCATTTATTAAAGACGAATTGCTACCCAAATATATAACAATATATTAGTAGAAATATTTAATGTTATTCCAAACATGAATAGTCATAGAGTAAAATAACTTATTTCAAAGATGGATGTCGAATTGAATTTTTTCTACGCCTAGAAGATCCCTTGATTTTGATTTGACGATAAATAGAGAGAGAAAATATTCAGTATGAGGAGAAATTCGAGAAGATATAAAAATAATTATTTTTGTACATTAGAAATGTAAATTTGATAGAATTATCGATGGATAATTAATAAAAAAAAGAAATTCACCAGAATATATGGAAATTCGATGACAATGTCCAAGTGGGCAAATATTGATAATTTGATCAATAGTTAAATTTGTATTCTTCACAACAGAAAATAATTTAGTCGCTTTATGTAATCAAAAAGTTAATGGAAATTACTTTGTCATTTTTATGGTGGCTTTTCTTTTTCTAGAATCTTTTTTTTCGTACATTTTAGCGGCTTATCTTGAATAAAATCTATCAAAATGAGATGCCGCATTTGGTGTTACTAACCTCGATTGCACACAACTTTACTGCATGAAAATGAGCAAAATGGCTGAGATGTATAGATTATTATATATTGTATAGATATTAATATATATAGTCATTATCTTGATCCATCACTAAATATAACTTTAAGAAAATAAAAATTCCCAAAAACATTTTAAAAATAACATTTCAGTTATATGTTTGTCTGCATATGTGTGCATATGTCTGTAAACGAAAGATTACTCAAATAACAAAATGTGAATGTGGCACAAGAACAAGATCTAGTTGCAGATTGCGCCGCTAAAACTCACGGCTCGATTTTATTTTGAGCCAGTTTTCTACTTGGTGAGGTTCTGATTGGATCTACTTATTTCATATGCATTTCATGGGCCTGAACGTCCGCGAGGTTATTTCTGAGATTAGTGGTAAAAAAAAAATGAATAAAAAATGATGGTAAAGATTATTTTTCGCACTGTTTCTCTGAAGCTTTTCAGGAAGGAACTTTAGGAAATCTATAAGACTAGAGGTTGTATTCGCATTTCAATCATACCGAACTCTTACTACAAGGCCAACCATGATGTACCCGTAGAATTAATATATATCGACCATTGAGGGAACACATGAGCTTGCAAGTCTGTCCTGGGTTTATATATATATATATATATATATATATATATATATATATATATATATATATATATATATATATATATATATATATATATGTATGTATGTATGTATATATATATATATATATATGTGATATGTAAGCAGCAAGTATTCATCCTCCAAACAAGTTTGATTAAAAAGAAAGGTCAGGTCTGTTTAATTTCTTTAATAGATTTTTCCAGTTTTCGGATAAAGTGTCGGAAGTTCATTTTTTTGTTATATTTGTTCAAGTACACCCCCCACACCACGCAGGCGCACACACCCGCACATACACATAAATATATTAAATGGTGCAGTATATATAATATTATAAAGAAGTAATCATAGAAACAATTAATCAGTAAACTTAATCTGATTAATGGCGAAATCACGTCGCTAACAGATTTAATAAAACATTAACTTACAGACCACTCGTTGAATACGAGATCCTTATGATTAAAATTTTAATTCAACATAAGAATCACGTCATTTATCTTAATTAAATGCATTATTAAATCTTTGTATGATTACTTCTTTTAATATATATATATATATATATATATATATATATATATATATATACACACACATATATATATATATGTATACATATATATATAAATAAAAAAGAAAGAACAGTAAGATATAAGATATAAGATATCCGGTGTTCTTATAGATATTTTATTTTTACAAAATAGTGCTCAATGTAAATTTACAGAGCATTAATATTATAAATTAATTGATTTAAAATATGGTTATTTTCGCTACACAGTTCCAACCATGTTTCAAAATAGAAGCTAAAACCCCTAATTTTATTTTTTGCAAATAAATTAAAAGCATTAGTTCCATTTCATCTTCAAGCGAATTTTGGAGTAACTTTTTAAATTTTACCGGGTTTTAAATACACAGCTAAAATCACGTTTCCATGGTTACAGAATATTCTACTCAAATTGAACACGGGGTGTCTAGATTTTCCTTATGACAGTATCATTGTATCAGTTATTAGCTACATTTTGGTAAGGGTGAGGATGTATTTTACTCTGAAACCTGACGTCGGTTGAATGGATGTCGTCTGAATTAAAAAAAAAAAAAAAAAAAAATTGTTAACGGTAAAAATTTTCAACGTCATCTTTTAAAATTAAAGATTTTTTTACAATACTTTTTATTTAACTACGATTTGAAATATTTTCCTTTTTAATTTTTATTTTACTATATTCTTTTTTAAGAACAGTTAAATGTATTAGAATCCATTATATTATGTAGGATTATTTTAACATTAAGTTTAAGTATGTATATGAGGTTACATTTTTTTTTTTTGTATATGACTATGACAGTAGAAATGGTTACTTAATTTCACTGATTCAGTAAACTTTTCTTTTATATATAAACCTATTATTATAATATTTCACATGTAAGTACTGAGGACATGGGTCATTCAAAAGCTTACATGTTATGGTATTTCATATTAATTTTATTTTACTATAGGTGTTATTTTTTGGATTCTTTTTAATGCGTGTAGTATTATTTAAAAAAGAAATTTAGGTTAGAATTCATTCAATTTAACTACAATTTTAATTACAAATTCAAAATTACAACTTTAAAATTTTAAAATATTTTCATTGTTTAGTTTTAATAGACTATATTACTTTATAACAGAAGGAAAATTTACTTTTTTTTTTTTTTTTTTTTAAATTCAGACGACATCCATTCAACTGACGTCAGGTTTCAGAGTAAAATACATCCTCACCCTTTACCAAAATGTAGCTAATAACTGATACAATGATACTGTCATAAGGAAAAATCTAGACACCCTGTGTTCAATTTGAGTAGAATATTCTGTAACCATGGAAACGTGATTTTAGCTGTGTATTTAAAAAGTGGTAAATTTTAAAAGTTACTCCAAAATTCGCTTGAAGATGAAATGGAACTAATGCTTTTAATTTATTTGCAAAAATAAAATTAGGGTTTTTAGCTTCTATTTTTGAAACATGGTTGGAACTGTGTAGCGAAAATAACCATATTTTAAATCAATTAATTTATAATATGTATACATATATATATTTGTATATATATATATATATACCCCACATATATATATGTATACGCACGCACACACACACACACACACACACACACACATATATATATATATATATATATAGGAATAGGTAGTTTAAAAATGTACATACATGCACAAATACTTGCATGTATATAAGTATATTTATTCCCCAGGTTATGTAAATACAGTGAACAATGTTATGAAACACAGCTATAAGTATATATTAGTGAATATATATAATATCCAACGTCGATAACATAATTCAGAGTTTCATGCAGTTAATGCAATCTTCAAGTGTTGAGATTATGGTTGTTATTTATTACGTTTTGATGATGACGATTCAAAATTGTGTGTACAAACTTGTGTGTTTAAAATATCGAATTAACTATTAATCATTTATATCGTTCAAATTCATAAGTTCGAAATTCAAATGCACTTTTCTTCAGTTCCATATCTGCCTCTTCTACTCATGCATCTACGGAAGACCCAATGATAATCGCTATTAAGTTAGCAAAGAACTACTGCCCATTCCTCCGACCAAGAAAATATCATTAGAAAGGCACAGAAAGCGTTTCCATGAGAGCACATGATTTTACAGAAACATGTAAACTTATAGGGATACTGTTATTATGGAGACTCATACTTACCTCTGATATAAAAAAAAAACAACGTTATATACAGAGACGAATGGATAAGTAGACCGGATGAGAAAGGATCTAACCAAATTCTTTTTGGTCTATAAACTAAACATTGCCACCAATGCCAACGCTAAAGTGATCCATTTAGTAGACGTTACATGTGACCTGAGTAATGGCCTGTACAATAGATGCCCTAAGGATTTACACAACCATAGGTACGTATATAGGTGATACAACCACCATAAAATGATACTCGAAAATTTGCACAAATCATTATAATATAGATTGTCGGTCAACTCCAGTAACAAGGAAATATTCGACGATAATAAAGCCATATATAATAAAGCGCTAGAAAGCAGCAACCATAAAGCGAATAAATGACAACAAAGATAATGTTGTAAGAAACAACAAAAAAGATAAAAAATAAGCTAAAACAACGCAATCGTAACAGGTCAGCACATTGTGGCCGTGTTCATAGTCGATGTTATTAAGTGTTGCCTTTTTATTTTTAATTATTAGTGCTTCCATTATTTTTAATCATTTTTTTTTTGACATGTTGATGAGGTTTTTACATGAGTCTGGTAGATTTTTCTGTGTTTTCAAATGAGTCCTAATGAAGCTGTGGTCGGGTAGGGGTAACGTAAGTTGTTTAGTTAGGCATGTTCTAGTGTGACCGATGTAATTATTTATGAGTTTGGCTTAATCAGGAACGCAATTCCTTAAGGGGTATTTAGAAAATTGCTTATACTTATATATAGTTGTTTAAGAAATCGATATGTGATTATAGAAAAAAACAAAACAAAAGAGTCAGGAGAGGCCTAAAGTGAAAAAGACGGTGACAGAGAAAAACAAACGAGATCGGAAAGAACTTTGGGACGTAAAATGATACACAGGCTAAGATCTTCTCAAAAGTCGGATTCATGCGATAGTGTTAACTTCACCGATAAATAAAAAAGAGAATTGATTTTAAAACCAGGGGCATGGAGACACTAAACCATTTCCAAAATTTACATCGTCACCAAGAATGCACATGGCGGTTTCTTTTTCAATACTTAATTATTTGTTCAGTACTTTTCTATATAATAAATGTGGATGTCTATGTGTCACTGTGCCACACTTTTTCAACATTATTCTTTGAGGCTGTAGCCGAATATATCATACCATTTTGGAATCAGACCAAATTCCTGAACAACTTGAAAAACATCCCGGACTGGCTCCAGACCTGCAATCATGAAATTTTGGAATCCCAAGTTTTCATTACTGAGATTGGCTTCAGATTCCGCCATGTTGACTTCTACTGATAAAAACAATTAAAGGGACACAATTCTCTAACTTTCAATAACTCATGTTCAAATAAAGAAATTAGTATTCTCAACCGACAGTGTTTATAAAAAAAATTACCCGTGTTTTTAACTTTATACCTAAAGGCCGTAGCACAATATATCATAGACCGACTCCTTGACCAAGTTTTGGATTCCCAAGTTTTCATTTCTGCGATATTATCCGGCGATGTTTGTACGTGATTTTTTTTTGCGAGCAAAGTTTTTGTACGATAACAATTATTATAACTTGGAAATCAATTTAAGAATAATCACAATTAATTGCGAAATTAATTGCGAAGTCCATTTAAGGTCTCCCACGAAATAAAAAAAATAATTATTATTTATAGGGGAATTAAGGACCTTAAGTACATTTAATTTTCTTTAAATTAAGTAGCTGTAGAACGATTTTCGTTGAACTTTTAAAAGGTAAGCTTAAAAACGAATGCAATACTTAAATGCAGCTATGAATTTTGAGTTCTTCTGTAGCTATTGTGATGAATAATGAGCCGTTCACAGGAGGTAGGAACTTAATAAATGTAATAATAAAGGTTTCGATTTCTTTAGACCTGGCTTATATTTCTAGTTCCTATTTTCGTGATGATATTGAAATAATCTATTCCGAAGATCTGCATAGAAGCATCGCCACCCAATTATAGATAGGCACTATTTGAAATAACCTTGAAATAAGTGTTAGGATTTTAGATAATTAGAAATTGATTTTTTTTAATCAACATTTGTGAATACAGTAATAACCTGTTGATTAACTACTTTCAATGAAAATGCCACTTTTACGAAATTTCACAGTTGGCAATAGAATTTCCCATTTACTTATATATATATATATATATATATATATATATATATATATATATATATATATATATATATATATATGAAAATTTCGAGAACAGAATCAATTTTCGTATTTCTTACATTTCCTTTAGTATTTTCCTTTTTTTTCTTCTTCTTCTTCATCAACTTCATCTTTTCTTCTTCTTCATCGTTTCTTATTCATTATATTTTCCTCGTCTTTTCTTCTTCTTCATCTTCTTCATCATCTGTTCCTCTTCATCATCTTTTCTTCTCTATCTTTCCTTCTTCTTCTTCTTCTTTTTTCTTCATCTTTCCTTCGTCATCATCTTTTCTTTTTCATCATCTTTTATTCATCTTTTGTTCTTTCTTCTTCATCATCTATTCTTCTTCATCTTTTCTTTTTCATCTTACCTTCATCTTTTCTTCTTCTTCATCTTTTCTTCTTCATCCTTTCTTCTTCATCATCTTTTCTTCTTCATCCTTCCTTCTTCATCATCTTTTCTTCTTCATCTTTTCTTCTTCAACCTTTCTTCTTCATCCTTCCTTCTTCATCATCTTTTCTTCTTCAACCTTTCTTCTTCATCTTACCTTCTTCATCATCTTTTCTTCTTCATCTTTTCTTCATATTTTCTCTTTCATATTTCCTTCTTCATCATCTTTTTTCTGCTTCATATTTTCTTGACCATCTTTTCTTCTTCATCATCTTTTCTCCTTCATTTCATATCTATGAATTCTATTTATAATTCCTTCTTTCATTTTTCCTATTCCTATTTTCCTATCTTTTCAGCTTCACCCCCTGTTTATCTTTCCCTCTTCTTCTTCTTCCTCTTCTTCTTCTTTTATCTTTTCTTCTTCATCTGTTATTCTTCTTTTTCATCTTCTTCTTTGTCGTCTTTTTTCTTCTTTTTATGTCTTCTTCTTCATCTATTCTTCTTCTTCATCTTTTCTTTTTCTTTTCTTCTTCTTCTGCCTCTTCATCTTCTCATTCTCAGTCTTCTTCATTTCCCATCTACATGTTTTTAGTTCCTTCTTTCATTTTACACTTTCTCTTTTTTATATTCCTCTGAAATTTTACCGCATACAATGCATTTCCGTATTGTGTTACACTTCTAATATAATAATTGTAGAAATACATTTATTTGGAAGCGATCTCTTATAGCAGTCATTGTATTTTATCAGCTGCAGAGAGATATTGATTCACGCCTTTTTACAAACACATTAATGCGAAGTCAACACAGAACCACTGGGCCAACAATGAAATCTGGTTCAAGACCCTTTACCAAAGGAACTTTCTCATTTCATGATTTTTCGCAGACATTTTTAAAATTTGATTATTGAATGATCTCCCTTGCACTCTGATTAGCCTCCCTCTGTCTTTTTTACAAATACTTTCATGGTAACTGCTCCAAGGAGCTGCTTTCGCTGCTTCCCAAACTTCATGAATTTATGCGTTCTACTAGACGGGCATCTCGCTCATACCCTTTCACTACCGAAACTGTTAGATGTAGCCGTCTCTTCTACTCCAACAGCTTCATGTCTCGTACCTCTCGCCTGTGCAACTTCATCCCAACTTCCTGTTTCCCTGATAGCTATAATCTTCAACTATTCAAACGTAATGTCAATCGACATCACCAGATGCCCTGATCTATCCTCCTCTTCATCCTCTCCTGTATCACTCCAGTTTGCTCTCGCTCCAACTCTCTGTAACCCCTTGTGTACTAGTGGCTTCCCGCCTTGCTTGGGGTGAAAAGCTTTAAAAAAATGCCTATTTACAAACACACTAATGCGAAGTCAACACAGAACCACTGGGCCAACAATGAAATCTGGTTCAAGACCCATTGCCAAAGGAACTTTCTCATTTCATGATTTTTCGCTGACATTTTTAAAAATTAATTTTTGAAGGAACTCCCTTGCACTCTGAGCGTGTCTCATCGAATGATACCAACGACAATTATGGCTTTTATGAAAACGAGGTCAAGAATAACAACTATGATATAAAGTTTGAAGAGAGAGGATGGACAGAAGACGAAAGCCTGTTCACTCTTTGCATGGTTAGGATTGTTGATCGGCTTTCAAAAGGTGAGAGTGGTGTCAATTAACAAATTATTTCGATATTGATCGGCACGGCGAGAGGAAAATCAGCCTGGGCTTTTTCTCATAGGAAATCGTTTCGGTAATTGGTGGGAAGGGTCACGACAAAGTGGCACTTCGCCCAGTTAAGGGTCAAAGAAGTTCACATTTTGCAGAAAGCTTAGAAGTGACCAAGGTGGTTGGTGGGGATATGGCGGCTGAATGAAACCACGGTTTGCACTCGTTGCTAAAGGTACGCTGATTTAATTTCTCTCCTATCCAATACAGGACAAATTTTTATTTTGAAAACAGAGGATGTTTACAACGCTATCAATACTTTCGTTATATTCGATTGTGGTTTACCACTATTATTATTTTTATTCGAATAATTACCACAATAAAAGGTTTCCTTGTTAGTCTTGGGTGAGGGTTAATAGTTGACATCATCAAAATATTCACAGATGGCAATTAACTCTTTCTTCTAATATTGCTTACATTGTTCTCCTCCACTTTCAAAGTTTTTAGCGTTTCTTCTTCTTCTTCTTCTTCTTCTTCTACTACTACTACTACTACTACTACTACTATTTCTCCTTCTCCCCCCCCTTCTTCAGAAATTGTTCTCCGAAGAATTTCCGTTCGTTATTCCATTTTTTCTTCTTGTTATTCATATTGTTGTTGTTTCCCCCTCCTCCTCCTCCTCCTCCTCCTGCTCCTCCAGCTTCTTCTTCTTCTTGAGAAATCCATAGACTCCATATTTCATCGACGAAGTGTTTCTTTTATTTATTCTATATTTGTTTTGTTTGTTGTTATTGTTGTTTTTCTTCTTCTTCTTCTTCTGCTTCTTCTTCTTCTTCTTTTTCTTCTTCGTGAGAAATTCATTTACGCCATATTTTATCTACGAATTGTTTCCGTTACTTATTCACACTTTTCTATTGTTGCTGTTGTTGCTGTCCATGTCGTATTTGTTTTTTCTATTTTTATCCATCCATTTTCTTCCACTCTTCCTTTCGTTCCATTTTTTATTCCATCTTCTGCAGTCATTCAATTAAAATTTTCTTCCCAATTTCCTTAAATTTCCTTCTTCCATTCTCTTAATTCTCCTCTTATTCTTTCCTCAAGTTTTTAACGTTATTTTGATATTTTCCTTCTAGCTTACCCCTATTCTGTATCTGATAAATCCTTTTCTTCAACTTGTTCCTCTCTTTTATTTTTATTATTCATCATATAAATTTTCTATCCTATGCCTTTCGATCTCATTTTCAGATTTATTTTCTTCTAATTTTGTCTCCAATTCATTTTTCAGAGAATATTCTCCGTCTTTCTTTCTGCCTTCATTTTTTTTTGTTTTCTTATTCTTTCATCGACATCTTTTTCTGTGTGCTTTTTTCCGCCATTTTCCTTCTGCCATTTGCTTAATGCTATTCCTTTGTTTTTTCTTCGTACTTCATTCTTCTTATTATTTTGCTTGTTTCCTACTTCCATAGCTCGAACACCCTGTCATTACCTCATAAATAAGGATCTATTTTGTTTTGATCACGAGGAAAGACGATGGATGTGATTTTTGTTGTTGTTGTTGTTTCCACTTAATTAAACAAAAGAGAACTATTAACCAAAAACCTTAGACGGTAAGCTAATCGCAGGATATTGGCTGTGCATGTTAGTGCTATTTTTTGGAATTCCTGGAGAGATGGTGATTGTATTTTTATTTGTTCCTGAGTCTCTTTTTTATCCGAAGCAAAACCTCAACGACAACAGGAAAAATACTGGCTTAAATAAGGATGAAACGTCACAGAATACGGCAACCATATACTATCCTCGAAGAACATCGATTGAGTGCTGAGTTATATACAGACAGATAAAAACTCACTGATATTCTGTAAAATATTAAAAAAATTGTTAGATTGTAGCAAGGAAATGAAATTTCGTAGTTGGTACTAAAAATAGACGACCATATTTAATAATTAGCATTTGAATTCCAAAGAAAACAGGCAGACAACTTTTTAATGGAAATGCACAATATAAGACCAATATACTTCTTGGAATGCTTAATATTTTTCAAATCAGAATTAACAGATGAGATTTTCAGTCATAAAATAAATACAATTACTCATTTTCTCTCTATTTCTCTTTCTAAATCTCTCTCTCTCTCTCTCTCTATATATATATATATATATATATATATATATATATATATATATATATATATAGTTATACCATGAGGAGAACATAGGTAAATGTTTATAAGTTTAACACCTTTCGATTTTATTTAAGATACCACTATTTTAGATTCAAATATTTAAGTAAATGCCCTGCTTATAAAAAGAACTTATAAAAATTTAAAAAAAATGTTTTAAAATAATTGTCGGACTTTGTCCATTTCATAATGTGTGACATCATTTGTTTACATTTGGATACGCATCGAGCAGATATGAATGTACGAGAGAAAATCATAGAGAATTATAGTTTAAAAACAGTAAAATCGACCTTGTTAACCGAAACGCTCCTCTGTGGCTCAATCGTTAAAGCACGTGAAGCCATATGACGGTTCTGTATAGGATACAGATTCGATTCCTGTCGGAGGACGCATATTTTCTATGAAAATTTCTCGGACATTCAGGCCGGTAAATGTCGGTAATTCTGTTTATTGTAAGCAGAGCATTTACTTAAATATTTGTATCTATAAGAAGAAAACGTAAAAACATAAAAATTTTCTTAATATATATATATATATATATATATATATATATACATGTGTGTGTGTGTATTTCTCGCTATAGAGGGTTGTTTACAAAGTCAATTTCGAGAAACATACCCTTTATTCAGTGAGTTTCTGTAGTGACTTGAAAAGTAATAAACATAACGTCCTATATCTACCCAACATAGCGCAGAAATGAAGCTTTTTATTTCGGGTCACCAAAGAATCATCTGCTCTAATAATACCCGAATTGAATATTGCGCATTTCTCTTAATTCATCCTTGAATTTGTTCGTTGACCACTTTACTTTTTAATTTAATTTAATTCCCTTCAAATAAAAACTTATAGTGGCGACTACGTTCATATTATTTCGGGTGTACTGACCCCATTTCGTATCATCTACTAACTTCTGATAAGAAAGATATCGGTTAAATTCTTCATTTGATGTGAGTTTTAGACAAACACACAGATAAAGGTCTATATTAATTATTCTCAGCTTTACAAAATGGAGCCTTTTTGCCTTAAATGTGGCAAAACAATATCATGTCTCACACATTTTTATAATATACAAGTTAAATCCGCAAACTCTCAAGAAATTGAAAAAGGTATTTAAACTCTAATAAACTTCTTCGATCGAGACCTTTGGAAAATACTGTAAACTAGATGTTAGCGTGAATACCTTTTATGGTCAAACTCCACAAATCTTGGTAGCAGTTCGCATGACAAGCCGAGATGATCAGCTCAACAACTTGAGGTGTTATCATCTTGGAAGATTATGGCAGCTGTTTCGTAGAAGAAAATTACAAAGATAAATTATGATTTCCTTCAGAATCGCAGGACAGCATCTGATAGAAAAATAGACTAGATCGAAGCAGTTTATGGCATACTAAAACGAACAACATCCAGTTTCGTAGAAATTAAAATAATTTAATAAAGTGGAAGCTAGTAATTGTATTGCCTTGAACCTTCTCCGACAGATTATTAATGTTTTCAATCATACAAAACATGTTTACTATGTGGCTTACCCCAGTTGGTTCCACCGAAAACTCTCGTCTGGGAACGCTCTCAAAATCTATAAAAAGGCAATCGTATTCTCTCTATTTCTCTTTTTAACGCTTTCAGATAGAGTCGCCCGTGGATAAAATGTCCCCAACTGGAGAACTTTTTTTTTCATGGTCTTCTCATAACTCTTGCACACACGAACGTTCACACACGTGTCAATCACACATAAGTACATACGCATACCTTGTTTGAATGTTTTTTTTCCTTTCATTCCAATTGTGGGTGCATTTAATTTCTTTTTCTTAATGCCGTGCATTGTCGTTTGTTTTATATTCATTTAATGTAATAATTATTTTTACCCGGACTCACATGAGTGAGCCAATATTATTTATTCAAGGAGCCCACGAATATATTTACTATACAGCGTACAGATACCCGTATCGAAAGTGGTGATACCCCCTATATCATGGTTATCAAGACGCGATATTTTCTCCAGGATGCAAAACACACAAAAGCATAAACAAATTCAATCATGCATCATGTTAGCCCTTTTTCAAAACCGAGAGTGAAGAATGGATTTCGACCAACTTTTCTATCTGTCGTACCACGTGGGGATTAAAATTGATTCTTAATACAAATTTGAGATTAAACCCGACGTAAAGAGCAAAATCACAAATTTCAAAATGCCAAGGGATATCTACACGGCATAGTAACTATCTGGATCGGATGTACTCCAATGTCTATAGAGGACACAACCAAAAAATTGAAACCTGCAACATAATAGAGACTTAATTTTATCCGATCAACATAACATTCAGTAAAACTATCACGATCCCCGTTTATCGTCGAAATTTCTCGATTCGTTGAACAACCATTTATTTGGGAAAATAATAATTGTCTTATCATCTCGAGAGAATAAAAAACTAAACAAGAATATAATTACGTTATTTTTCATCATGTTTGTCTTGCTCGCTATATTGTTTGTTTACACTATTAATAGATGTAGCAGCGTACGTATTACGGAACTGACTGGTATTTATTCACACAAAAAGTACAAATTGTGGCACGAGGTCAATAAAGGGGAGGGGTAGAGGCTGGTCAACACTAACTATCTTATACCCTAGCTAATCAGATTCACGACCCATTCGTACATTACATTTTACCCATTCACCAAAAAGAACTCGTCCATCACCAAACAATCCTTCAACCAATTATAATACCACGTGCTCTCAAGAGAGACCTACCAAAATCGCGCCCCATGCCATAAAAAATTTTAATGATGATGTATATATACAATTCTAATAATGATAAAATGAGAGGGGAGGGAAATGAACCCAATAATAAACTTAAAATAAACACAAATGCAAACTAAACATAATTGATGCCAGTAGGGACCGTCCAACCCATAAAACAGAGAGACCGCTGTATTCTGCCCAGGGGACAAAATCAAGAGACGCTCTCGCTAAGGGAGAGGGGAAAAGTATAAAATATTAGGCTGGAATGGGAAAATATAAAACTGACCCAGTCGATTTGAAATGGGTGGGGGTTGGAATCTTGACTTGGATCATAACCAAAGAACGGCCGGGATGCAGGCCAGGAACAACACTTACTCACATTAACTAGGTACAGTGAAGCTTGTCTAACCTAACCAAGGGGAGGGTTCAACACGAAGCCACCCCGATGTGCAATAGGTTGACCTAGAAGAGAAAATCCAGGCTAGCTCCGTTCACACGAAGCAAGCTCGCTTCTTTTACCCAGCTTTCGCTAAAGACTGTCGAATGCAATCGTTTTCTATCCGATCTAATCTTCATCTTGAGCTGATGCTCAAAGAATCGAATTAAATCCGAATAAGAAAGACGATTGCCTCGCAAGACTTCCTCCTTTCGCGTCGTCCAAATCACCATTCGAGCCGTGGCCATCAGCGTCAGAAACACCATCCGTTTCATCCCGAATACGAGGGCGACACATTGTCACACGCGTATGCGCGATCAATGGACACAAGCTGTTCGGGAGCGAGACGAGCCGTCAGCTCGCCGACATGGTCCCATAAGGGGCGGACCTGGGGGCAATGGTAGAAGGCGTGCGCAGCCGTTTCTTCTAAGCCAAGGCCACACCGTTCACAGTCTGGCAAATCCGCCAAGCCCCATATGAAAGCCGTAACTGACTTGTCATCTCGAGAGAATAAAAAAATGAACAAGAATATAATTACGTCATTTTCGTTATATTTTACTTGCTCGCTGTATTGTTTGTTTACACTATTAATAGATTAACGTATTACGTAGCATTTTTATTGTTTTTAAACGATGATTTCTAACTAAAATTCTGATACGAGCAGTTATTATTATTTACAGTATTTACTGGTGAACACTTTTCTGATATTTATTTTTGTTAGGACAACGTTTCACTTATTGTACCTACGGTCTTTCATCAAGGGCTGATCGAGCCAGAATAAGATTCAGTGAATTTCGAAATGAACCCATTATTTAAGCTCAGACGATTAAAGCGTTGCTTCGAAAATTTGGTGGCATTGTAATAGTGAGTTAAATCTCTATGCCAGGCAGCGTATATTTGAACTCAGTGGAAACGCGGCGAATAACTGAACAGTACTAAATAAGAGTAAGACGAGGTATCTTTGGACATGGTCAGCGGAACGAGAAAAAATATACTCCTGTAGATTAATTAAAGAATACAGTTCTAGAATACCTGTTGGTTATTCTTTATCCTTATGTTCAAGAGCGAATTTCAAACTGGAATCTCTGTGTCTTTTCAATAGCAGTGGAGTTTTCCGAGGGAAGTGTGACTTGAGATTGTTTCTATGGATATCATTGTTTATTGTCCGTTTAGTGACACAGATTCCTGATGAACGCAAATGATTCTGCATCTCTTGATGTGTAATCATCGGATTTTGGTTTAGTCTGACGCATTAATGTCCTCGAAGATCTTGCTGAATTCTTCCTTGGGGCACATGTTTTTTTTCGGTTTCAACGATTTTGAAATTTTTATACCTTGTAATGAATGAACTAATGATCGTTACTGTCAAGTCGTTTGAGTTTTTCCTGCAACTTTTACCTTTTGTCAATTCTTTACCTCTAGCCATGATGATAACGTTCTTGCACGAATATCAATTACAGAATTTCTGGTTGTATTTTTTAGGATAAAAATAACTAATGATAACATTATTGGAATATTCTAGAATATTTCACTTTAATAATTTAGAGTATTAAAGCAATTTCAAAGTTTTAAAATCTAAAATTTGCATTGCATGAAGACTTATTTCACCCATTAAAATGGATAAATGGGATTTATTTCTGTTAAATGATTTTTTTCTGTTTTCTATGCATATTTAGTTATTATGCATCTGTGTACAGTTAATTATATGAAAATTATGCTTATTCATTAGTTGTAAATAAAATAAATTAAAAATTTGTATGTGTACGAATATTTGTTTCTCCACCACTGCGTATATATATATATATATATATATATATATATATATATATATATATATATATATATATGTGTGTGTGTGTGTGTGTGTGTGTGTGTGTGTGTGTGTAAAGGGATTGTAATAGTTAAAGAGCGAGAAACAAACTGAATAATTAACATGAACAGATACACATGGCTACTCACATAAGATCGGAAATATAAAAAAGACATGAATATATTTATTTTAGACAGAAACTGAATAACAGAGGGGGATGAACGTACAGTTATACTGAAGTATGAACTGAGTAAAAAAATAAGCAATAGAATCAAGGGTAGGAACACTTGCTTCAACCTGTGAATTGACAGGTGAAGAATATGTTTTCGGGATCGTACGTCTTCTTGGAAATGCATTATCACATCGGCAGAATGATGGAAGCCATCTTGTCATCTTTTCTTCATTGGACATTTATACACGATGGCGTGTTTTATTGAGACGTGAACTCCATTGAAACCTCGCGCAAATGTGTTACATATAACTTCGAAATGCAATTAAATTGACCAAATATCGAAACAGGAATACATTTTATAACACAATTGAAAAGGAAACATCCTCTTAAATAATCTCTGTGACATTTAAAATAAAACCCTAGCTTCTCTCAGTTATAATCCCATCTGCAACATTAAGAGATTTTTTTTCTCTGTAGATTTAACAATAGCAAGCATATAAATGTTTGTGCAAGCAATACTTGAAAAGAGAGACATTTGCAGCGAGACAATCTCTAGTATCAGCCACTGTAAAAGATCAGCTGTAGAGACAAAAAAATAACACAGAACCACAAAACAACTATCACTTTTAGTAAGAGATGAAACTGAAAACTAAATGCCTTTCTACTATCTTCTTCACAAGCGAGTAGTGGCGCCTGGTTCAACCCAGTTCCCTCTTCATCTACCGGTACCCTTCTAGATGATGAGTGCACTCGAGTTGGAGTCGCGATCCGAGTTGGGCTCAAATTATGCGAGCGTCACAGATGCAGATGTGGAGCTTCCTTTGATGAGTTTGGTTTTCATCCTCTCTCCTGTCGTCGTAGTGCAGGCCGCTTTCAAAGGCATGCAACAATAAACGATATCATCAGAAGAGGTCTGGATGTAGCTGGGTTTCCTTCCCAAATCGAACCCGTAGACCTCGACCGTGGTGATGGAGAGCGGACGGGTTGCATTACCATTTTCCTTTTTAAAATAGGGAAGTCGTTGATTTGGGATGCGACCTGTGAGGATAGGTTTTCCACCGGTAATTTGATCAGGTCCGCGGTTGAGCCGGGGTCCGTTGCCCGGGAAGCAGAGATAAAAAAAAAATAGGTAAATATTCTTTTGCTGATAGATTCTTTTTTTTACTCCTGTAGAAGTGGAGACTTCAGGGGTTATTGGCCCTCGTTCGATGGCGTTCCTTCGGAGGATTGGCGCGATAGCGTCACGATTAAGGGACGAGACTCGCGAAACGGAATCGCTGGTGCATCGTGTCTCACTGGCGATGGTTCGAGGTAATGATTTCTTCATCATTGCGGCTGGCAGATGATAGGAAAAAACATTTTGTTTATAGTTACTTTGTTCAAACATTTTTCAAGAAATAGTATTTTTGCTTTAAGAAAATTAAATATTTGAAATCAGTGAAAGGTGTTACCTATGAACGAAGAAAATATTTTAATTTTGTCTTTAATTGGTTGTCAGCTCAGCACTAATGATTTTAGGAATAACCTTTAGTTCTTGTGCTTTGCCTTATCGCAAAACATAATGCCAAAAATATCTAATCACTAACGTATCACGAGATCTGATAAGGAAAAACGGTAGCATAAGCAAGTGCGTGAGCAAATCTCCCATAATTACATTATTTGCCAAACTAAACCAATGATACGAACTGTTAAATCTATAGCCAACCTTAATAGAGGTCTATAAGAATACGAATGGATAACATTAGCTCAGAATTATTAGAGAAAGGAACAGGAATGGAGACTTAGAGGAACGACATAAGCAAAATGGAATATATGGGAGACTAGCAAAACTGAGAATTATGGGACTTTTGATAATTCAAGAAAATCATCAAGTAAATAAGTTTTCTTAAGACTTTCTATGTGAAAATATCTAAAATATCTTTCCTCGCATGTCACTCTTTGATGACCAGGATATAAAATCGAATAAAAATTGGATCATTATCAACAACCAGGCAATTATAGATTTTTAAAGCAAAGATTGTAACTATCACTTTGGGGGTGCTTAAAATAACCCGAAAGACCTTTTTGTAAACTGGCTGATAGTATAACGCGAAGATGTATTAACTATGTTCAGACAGTATAATCGTAAATCAGTAGACTTTGTTTTGACTATATTTACTGTGATTTTCTTCCTAAAATAATTCCACCGATTTTACTGGAGGTAATCTCAAAAACATCAATAACATTCACAATAATAAATGGCATGATCTTAAGCCAGAAGAAATATGAGAAGTAAATTATGGTGGATTGTTGAAATCCAGCCATACCAGAGTTTCAAATCGAAATCAGAGTCGATACACAGGATCAAAAGATATTTTTACTGAGTAGCATGTGAAACAGAGAAAAGAGTAATAAATGTCATTCATATCTGGCAAGAAAATGTAAAATTGTTGAAAATGGAAACAGATGTTAAGGATATGAAGAAAGCGAAATTATATAAAAGGGAAAATAAAGAAAATTAAAAACAAAAACTGTTGTATAAGAAAAAGTCAAAAAGGAAACTACAAAGAAAATGAATGACACGAACTATTAGACTAATAATACAAAAGAAGCCATGATAGGGTAGAGAATATGTACATAATGTGAACTGTGCAAAAGACATGGGTTCAATCATAGAAAAATAATAGGAAACCAATCAAAACACTGTTCTGGAAAATAGGAAGAAGATAGACTGATCACTACAGTTAAGATAAAAGAGTGTATGACAGTTAAAGAGAACCTGATAAATTGTAGATGTTTTCTGTGGATGTGGACTACAATCTGAAATCGAAAAGAAATGAAAAATCGGACAATTATCAGCATGAAAAAAAAGTATGGGCATAAAAGTCAGTGCCGTTACCATACTAGTTGGGATGAACATGCAAATATCTGAACATTAAATAATAATAATAATAATAATAATAATAATAATAAGGAAACTGAAAGAAACTGGTATGAACACCACCCAGACCCGGTTACGGAGATAGGACCTGTTACAATTTTATGGGACTACACAATACACAGTGACAGAACGATCAAAGCCAGCCACCCAGATATTGTTATTAAAGACCACAAACAAAAAAAAGTGCCTCTTTATTGATATGGCAGTCCCTGCTGACTGCAATGTATCTTTGAAGATATTCAAAAAGCTGTTAAAATACAAGGACCCTGAAATAGAAATCTCAAAAATGTGGCATATGGGAATATCAACAATCCCTGTTGTAGTTGGTGCCCTAGGATTGGTTGGAAAAGATCCAGTAGACTAATTGAAGGGATTCCTGGAAGTCCATGCCTTAGAGAGATACAAAATTGTTCTGACAAGTACAGCCCACACTTTACGAAGGGCTTTATCTATGTATTTTTTTTTTTTTTTTTTTTGTCAGTGGAAAGTGTCATGATGCCATTTCTAACCTTAGGTCCCTGGGCGACCCGAAAGAAATGTAAACGCCAGAAATCAAAGAAAATAATAATAATAATAATAATAATAATAATAATGTACAAATGAATAATAATATACAAACGGCCATTGTGGAAACAGAAAGGTTTGGTTTCGTTTGTTTTACAGCATATTACCCTCAATTGGCTATTTGTTTCAAGATTTTTATTTTCCAAAAAATGTATTGCTGCTATTTTTTTTTAAATAATAATCTTTTAGAAAAATATATTGCTGCTATTTTTACACTTTCATAGTGTTTTGACCCTAGTTTGGGGGTCAAATATCTATCTAAACCTGGGACCCTAACAAGAACTACCACACCGGATCAGGGTGGACCTGGAGACACCAGCAATGAAGAGGTGGTTTCACACTCCGCAAAACCTCCTGAGTAGAGGCCTTGCTGCCGGTTGTAGTTTATCATCTTACTCACGACGCGGAAGTAGTTTATCGTCATACCCAGTAAGGGGAGACTGAAAGATGTGCGGATTACGTAAAGATAATCTATTATAAGAAATTCGATGCACGGAAAGAAAAAAAAAACCTTATACGCAAAAAAAAAAAAAATGGTGACAGATTCGAGTGCTTTTTAAAGGAGGAAACGGAAGGGATGATCTGTGCTTTGCATTATCAACTTAACCTATTCAGCCAGCTACTTTGTTGATAGAATATTTTATACACCCTTGTGAAAGAAGTGTGGATGCCGTCACGGGTAACGTCTCCGAATCAGAACAGGGAGTTCGAATTTCAGTAGAGCTCCTTATATTCTCTGGGGAAACATATAGTTCTTTCTCTTATCCCCCAGCCATGTTTTATATAGCAGGACATGTATAAAAAAAAACGCTTGTTTTCTCTAAAAGAATTAATATTCAATAAGAATATAGAAATATTCTTACAAGTTTTAAATAACCGACAAGGGGTTGATAAACTGTAAAAAACATTCAATCGATCAATGTCTCAGTTACTTTTCTGTAGGATGGCTGTGTGGAAAAGCTACTGAAAGTCTGCAAGATATTGCCTCTGTAGTCTGCTAGTGAAAAAAAGCCTACGGACGATATCATGAAATAAGAAATTATGCCTTATGCACGCGTTTGATTGCACAGAGAAGTGGCAGGAGTTTTCACCACCGTTAGTAGACGAGAATGGCCAAGTGAAGTCTATGTAGGATACGACCATAATGACTCAAAAAGCGATTGGACATATCACAATATAGTAAAAGGGTAGTCACGAATGGAGACTGATAGACGACGTTACGTTATGTTAGGGTAAGAAAGTAGACCAAAATACAGATAGATCAAGACCTAGCTGAAGAAACCGGATGAATGTACCACGCAGAAGCGTAAGTTCTCCTTTTTAAAGCACTATACACATTACAGGATTGTTTTCTGAAGCGCAAGAAACCTTAGGGATACGTGACATCATTCGAAGTGCGAAAGTGGAAGCGCTGTTTCGAACATCACGTATGCTAAGTAAAATGTGTAAGTTGTGGACAGTAGTTGAGATATAAGCATAATCACTCCGTCAAAACAGCTAAGTGAGGATATAATAATAATAATAATAATAATAATAATAATGATAATAATGAAAAGGTTATGATAGACTCATTGAAATGATCCCTGGTTGACAATGTCTTAATGAAATATCAAAAACTTTACTCATGAATATATGTCTCCCTTATGAAGAGATTTCCTTATTTATAATCTGTATAGTTTTAGACTGCACTATTTTTTGTTCATTACAAAAATACTCAGTGAAAACGCCATGATGCCATTTCTGAGCTTAGGTCTCTGGTTGAGATCCGGAAAGAAATTTGTATACAACAAAAATCAAAAGACGAAGAGACACTTGGTCACCAAAACCGGATTATTGCCAACCTTGGACCAAGTGACTCTATGCCAAATCGACTAATAAAAAGTAAACGAACGAAGTGGAGCCGCGAAGAGTATCGACAAGTCATGACATCCTTCTTCACTGCACTCGAAAACCCAGCAAAGAACACCACCAATCAAACATACCAAATATGGAGAAGTACGGTGGGAAATGATATAACCTCAATCCAAACATGCTTGCCAATGTCCGTAGAGACATCATGCGAAACAACAGACTCTCAAAGGCAGAAATAGATAAGATAAAATTAGATATAAGACAAAATACTATGACCCATCACTCAAACTCTATTGAGACGAATGTAGAAATAAGGAATGCAACAGAGTATGGAGTGGATGCTGGAGAGAATGAAATACGAAATAATCTCCCAGGAAATGAAACCAAAGACTCTACCTTAAACACAACCTACAGTCCTCCAGAAACTGCACCTGGAGTCATCTTCAGTGACAATAAGTTAAAATTCCTTGAAAACCACGAAGCTGAAATCACCGAAGCGAAAAATGACGTCATCCAAGTACTCAGCAGAGTAACATTCACCCAATTGTCAGACAGAGACCAGTTCCCGAAAATCCATATAACGAACTCCAACAGGCACATCGTGAAAATATACAATGCTGCTTTGGAAACACTGTTAACAGATAAACCACCGGGAAACATCACAGAAGTTAACAAGGTCATATACGCCACAGCTTTAGCTGCGACTCGGAAGCTTGGAGTCAAGACAATAAATAAAATTAACAGACACAGAGAACCAGCTTGGAAAACCAAACTGATACGAGAAATAAAACAAATCAGATGTGAGCTTTCTATATTAGATGAGCTCACCAGAAACCCTAATATTTCCACACGTAAATTCAAAAAGATCAAGCGGAAATATAACATTAAATCCCTAATCGATATTCCATCAATCAAGGAAATGCTGAAGCAGAAACTTCAGCTGAAGGCGCAGAGAACAAGACGATACGAAAAACGTTGTAGGTTCTATCGCCAAAATAAAATATTCCGAACAGATCTTAAGAAATTTTACAGGAAATTGAAAAACACCTATACATGTCGAAAGGCCACCATCGGTTGATAATGTACAGACATTCTGGGAAAATATCTGAGCAGCCCAAAGGAGTATAACCCAAATGCAGAGTGGATACGGCGTGAAGAAGAACGAATGCTGGATACACCTCTGCAAGAATGGGAAAATATATCCACAGATGATGTTAGGCAAGCTCTAACGAAATCCCAAAAGTGGAAATCCCCAGGAAGTGACAAGTTGCCGAATTTCTGGCTGTATCATCTCACATCTACCCATGAAATTCTTGCAAAAAACATTATCAACGCTTGTAAATAATCCCTATAAAACCCCGGAATGGATTACTGAAGGTATGACATACCTCATACCAAAAACAACTGAAACAGACGACCCGAAAAATTATAGACCGATAACATGTCTCTCCACAACGTATAAGTTGATCACGTCTGTATTGACGAACCGTACTTATTCCTTTCTCGAAACAAACAGCACTCTCCCGCTGGAACAGAAGGGATGCAGAAGAGGTTCATATGGCTGCAAGGATCAACTTCTGATATATAAAATGATCTTGGAAAATTGCAGGAGACGACGCAGGAACCTAAGTGCAGCGTGGATTGATTATCATAAAGCCTTTGATAGTGTTCCACATTCTTGGATCCTTAAGACTTTGAAAATGTACAAAGTCTCCCCTGTGGCATTAAATTTCCTTAAGCACAGCATGGGAATGTGGAACACCAAACTATACCTTAGTCACACCGGGGGCACTGCCATATCCAACCGTCTGAGTATCCGACGTGGAATCTTTCAAGGAGATTCTCTGTCACCCCTTCTGTTTTGTTTATCCTTAATCCCTCTTACACATGAACTGAACAACAGTAGCTATGGTTACAAAATAAATAAGAAAATATTCAATCACCTACTCTACATGGATGATCTCAAACTCTTTGCCAAAGACGACAATGAGTTGAAAGGCCTACTCAATATTGTAAAATACTTCAGTGACGACATAGGTATGGACTTCGGATTAGATAAATGTGCAAAAGTAACTTTCAAGAAAGGTAGAATTACAGAAACACCCTTAATAGATTTAGATTTGGTCACAAAGATTAGGGAACTGGAGCATGGTGAAGCTTACCTAGGAATTAGCGAAGGAGATGGCATACAACACCCCCAAATGAAGGAAAAAATAAGAAAAGAATACTACAGGCGTGTACGTCTGGTACTAAATACTGAGCTGAACTCAAAAACAGGATGTCAGCCATAAACACATTGGCTGTCCCTGTGGTGCAATACAGCTTTAATGTCCTTAACTGGACCATAGCTGAAATTAAGCGAATGGATGCCAAAACGAGAAAGCTACTCACTTGCTATCGCATGCATCATCCCAAAGCTGATGTCGACCGTCTGTATGTGCCCAGATCCGAAGGAGGCAGAGCATTAGTTCAACTAGAACTGTCCTACAAAACTACAACAATTGTCCTCCAAAGATATTTGGAAACTACAGAAGACTGGATGATGGTATGCGTCAAGAAACATGAAAGTAATAAGCGTCTCTACTCCGTAATGAAGGAAGCCAACAAATTCAAAATGGAGTTCCAAATGGGCGTAGAGATGCAACTACAGCACAATACACCGGCTGAAACTGCAAAATACCTAAAAAAAGATAGCTAAGACGAATGCAACCGACCAGATACAGAAGCGATGGCAAGATAAACCGCTTCATGGCCAATACTCTTCCCGTACCAAACAAGCTGACGTAGACAAAACCCGTACCCATCAGTGGCTACGTAGTGCAGGGTTGAAAGCGGAAACTGAAGGTTTTATCCTTGCTGCGCAGTACCAATGCTTGCTAACTCGGAATTATCAAGCACATATACTAAAATATTGTGTCAGCCCAAAATGCAGATATGTGATAAATATCCAGAAACGATTGATCATCTTGTATCAGGTTGTACGGTGTTGGAACCCACTGAATATAAAACCCGACATGACAGAGTGGGCCAATATCTGCACTGGAAAATCTGCAACTTCTACGGGAAGAAAACTAAAAGAAACTGGTATGAACACCACCCAGACCCGGTTACGGAGATAGGACCTGTTACAATTCTATGGGATTACACAATACACACTGACAGAACAATCAAGGCCAACCGGCCAGATATTGTTATTAAAGACCACAAACAAAAACGGTGCCTCCTTATTGATATGGCAGTCCCTGTTGACTGCAATATATCTTTGAAGATATTCAAAAAGTTGTCAAAGTACAAGGACCTTGAAATAGAAATCTCGAAAATGTGGCATATGGGAACATCAACAATCCCTTTTGTAGTTGGAGCCCTAGGACTGGTTGGAAAAGATTTCAGTAGACTAATTGAAGGGATTCCTGGAGGTCCATGCCTCAAGGAGATACAAAAAATTGTTCTGACAAGTACATCCCACGCCTTACAAAGGGCTTTATCTATGTAATTTAATTTTTTTTTTTTTGTCAGTGGAAAGTGTCATGACGCCATTTCTAACCTTAGGTGTCCACTGCCTTCACCGAATATTGAACTCACACTCTTTGGGTTCTGTCACTGGATCTAACCAACGCTTTTACCCACTGTGCCATATGTCCTTGAAGAAATAGAACAGTCTACCCCAGTGAGCGAAATAAAGGGTTCAGTTCGACATTCCAACCACCTGAACAAGGCTGGAGCGTACAACGGACGAAACGTTGTAATAAATATGGCAACAAAGATGAGGACAATAATCCTAATAATGTAAATAATGTACATAATACCTCATCTCAGAAATATAGAGATATACTGAAGAAGGCCGGAGCGTACAATGGCCTAAACGTTGTAATAAATATGGCGACAAAGACGAGGACAATTGTCCGAATAATGTAAATAATGTGCATAATACCTCATCTCAGAAATATAGACAGATAGTGAAGCAAAGAAATCCGAGAAAATAAAACTGGTCGCAAAGAATGTGGTAAGTAAGAATCAAGATAAATAAACTCAAATTCGAAAGAATTTATATCAGATAAGTTGCAAGAAGACATTAGTGCGTAAGATTCTAAAATGGACATTCTTGATCCAAAGACAATAAATGAGAAAGAGTTGAAGGAATCATTGGTGACAAGGCCAAATATACATAACCTTCTAGTGTATTTTTGCTTAACGCAAAAAGACTTTTGGTCGTGTAATAACAGGAGGAATAATGTTCGTTCCGTGTAGACACATTGTGATATATTCGGATGCGAGAGAAATAATCAGAGAGGAAATTGTGATTTATCGGCAAACGAAGGACAGTAACTCGATGCTCCATTGCTGTTGGCAAAAGCATAAAACCGTAAAAACGTAGCATTGTTATCAGGCAGGAAATATTCTGGGAGACATTTGCGGTCATCTTTATGAAGGTATATTCATGAAACTTGTAACATTATTATCAGAGAAAGATAAAATGTTGAGGTTTGGGGAAGAAAAGAAGAGTTGAGGAGATGAAAAGGAGGACACGAGGAAAATATTAGGAGTTAGATTAAAAGAAAGAAAGAGACAAAGAAATAGATCCGAATTACAGAAAGGTAAAAGAGAAATATTTACAATAGTTAAGCAACACAGCTGAAAAGAAAATCACTTTATCTTCTTCAAATGCCATCTACCTTCAATATGTAAGCTAATGTTGCCCTCCATAGCTTCCCTTTCTTTGATATTTGTATTACATGCATTGCCATGATTGTTGTTTGAAATACTAACGGGTTGGTGTGTTCCGCTGACTTCCTTAAACTTTTGAATTTAAAGTTTTCTTTAGCCTACGACATGAGCGCAATTCTATTTTACGCATAGTTTGTGAGAAAATATGTGATGTCTAAGGTCATTAATAAGAAGAGAACAAAACCTGCATCAGTGGGATTTAATATCAGTTCAATAACTTCTGCGCTGTTAAGATGTAAATACGTACTGGCTTTAAATAACCCACAAAGGGTTGATAAGACATCAAGAAATCAAATCTGTTAGGACGAGAAGAAGCGAAAGAGAAAACGGTAAGAGTAGTAAAGGGAATGACAAATGGCGAAAGAGAAATAGAAGTGAATGAAAACAAAAATATCTGCGGAAGAAATTGAGAAAAGAAACACGATAATCAGCACGAAAAAGAGAGAAAGAGAGAAGGAAACCAAGAAAGTAAGAAAGAGATGAGGAAAAGAATGGAAAATGTGTTGAAAAGTTGGAATAAAACATTTTTGAGAGACGAGTGATTTGAAAAAAAGAAAAGAGATCAAAACTAAAAACAGAAAATAAAGGGTGTTTCATTAAAACGGATTATATATAAAGGGTGTTTCATTAAGACGGATGAAAGTCAGCAGTAAAGAAATCAGTGTTGTTGGTGAAAATTTATTTATTTCTCTATTGGATTATGTTATTTAAGTCATGGCAATTATATGTGTAAATTAATATCGTCCATATGTCCGAAAGAAAAAGAAAAGAAAAAATCATTAGACGCTTAAACTTAATTCATATTTAAAATCGGTCAAAGTTATTAGAACACCATTTAATTTTACACTGTTTATATTCCCGAAGCAACGCCTTAATCCACTAATAGATTAAAAGAGGTGGTTCGTGAATTTGGGGACATAGTGATTGTAAGATCAATCCCTGGGCTGAGAGTGTGTATTTGAACACGCTGCAAACGGGCAAGAAATAATTGATCAATACTAAAAATTGAAAACTAGATGATATCCCGTAGACATTGGAACGAGAAAAGTCTACCCTCATAGATTCAATAAAGGTTTCTGTTCCGAATACCCTGTAGATTATTCAGATCAATATACACCCGAGGAATGGCGGAGGGCATCGAAACAACAACATAGATGACACAATAGTTCGATGATAAATAGTGTAAATAATGATAACTTCATATCCCAGAAATTCGAAGAGAAATTAAATGAAATTTTATAGACAAGAATTGAAATGTATGCAAGCGTAAGAAATTAGTAGAAGAAAAAAAAATGTTGAAAATTTCGAAAATGCAGAATAATGTACGGAAGAGATAGGAAAAAAAGACGGAAAGACAGAAATAAAATATGGAAAACCATAGAAAGTGTGATAGAACCAGCATCTATATATAAAATTATGTGATTTCCGTTAGTCCGTCTGATCGTCCGTTCGTCCGACCTTCTAAGATAGCCATACATTAAATACAAAAATAAAATCAGAAGTCAGAACAGGTATCACAAGACGAAACGCTTGAAAAAATTTGGAATGTGGTTCCAGGACGAAATATCTACGCATGGTTAGTATTTATGTTGCATGCTCATGAAAGAAAAATCAGAAGAATTTATTCTTCGCTGTTAAAAAGAAAAATTTCTAAAAAAAAATATTGTTTACCATGAAGTCTTAAAGAAGTTATTAAAGTTTTTGTCAAAATATTTTTTCAAATTTATTCAAATTTCATCGATTGGTTTGCGAAATTGAATTAAACGTAGAGTTTGTAAATCTCAACAAAATATTAGCGATTGCAGTACATGTCAATTTATGAAAAGAAGCAGAAAGCCGTATCCAGGAAACAAAATAGGATATTACGGAGTAAAGTTATTATGTATGAAGACACGAGAAGGGTTAAAAAGAAAAGCTATTTTAGATTAATATAGGTTCCAGTATCAATCTAACAGGTTTGGGTGGGGGTGTGCCTGCCTAGTATAAGCTTTCAGCATCAGTCTTATGAAAAGATTTTATTACACCAAAAAAAATAAGTAAAGGAAACAAAATTCCAAATTAATATTAATATAAAAAGGTTACGTGACAATTACGAGAATTTAAAGTATTTTCAAACCAGCAGAACTTCTGCTGGTTAACTAGATCTATAATATTCAATTTAGAGTCCAATAATGTTATAAAAACTTCGGAAAATTCCAGTCAGATATCTTTAATTATTTCTAAGATACAACAGTTTTAACTATTGCAGAATTTTGCTGTTACACGATTTGGAAAATTTTGCTTTTACATCCGGTTTATCATTATACGTCACACTTCGCTTACGTCACAACATTCTTTTCTTACGTCACAACACTCATTAGTTCCAAAAATCGCCCCAATTGTCTCTACCTAAACTACTGAAGACAGAAAGACCATGTCTATCAAGATAGCGACGCTGAATGTGAACGGCTTGAGGGATCGGGTTAAGGCGGCCCGCCTGCTCCGGGATCTCCTGTCGTTCGGCGTGGATGTTGCCGCGATCGAAGAGACCCACTTTGTTTGCAGTTCCGATGCGTGTGTGCTGTCTAACGACTTTGTCGTCTATTCAGTATATGGGGACCGAGCTGCCAGAGGAGTGTCTTTGCTGGTGAAGCGGACTCTAGATGCGAAGGTGGACCTTGTGCATACCGATGCCGAGGGACGGTTGATCGTGGCCGATATTGCCGTGAAAAGTGGTTCGTTTCGGGTCGTTGCGGTTTATGCGCCCAACGACCAGGAGGAGGAGCGGGTTTCGTTTTTTCGGCGGTTGGAGCCTTTCCTGGTGGATTCCAAGCGCTTAGTTCTAGTGGGGACTGGAATGCCATCCTGGACCCCAAGATAGATCGGGGCGGGTGCTAGCGGGAGAAGGGGCGATCGTAGCCTGGTCGATCTGATCAAAGATTTCGGCCTGCAGGACAGTAGCAAAGTAGCGATGGTCAACCCTATCAAATGCCTTGACTGATCCAAATTGATCAGCGCGGCTCTCTCGTCGTCTTTTACTCCCTCTATGATCGTGCGGATCAAATGCAGGTTGCTCTGAATTGTTCGACCCCTCACAGCGCAGGTCTGCTCGGGACCCAATAGAGACTCGGCAACTGACTGCAAGCGCTCCTGCAGGATCTTGGCCAAAATCTTTAACTCTGTGTTTAGCAGAGTTATGGGCCTGTAGTCGTCTAGTTTCCCCCCAACACCCTTGCCCTTTTTCAACAGCGTGATCACACCCCTGGAGAACCGGTCGGGGAGGGACCCCTGCCGGAACCAGAAAGACTCTACTGTATTTCTTATGCTTTTCTTCCGGACAATTTCTGGATGAATTCCCTACTTGTCCGAGAATAATTATTCGTAATTTCGAATGACGATCATCAAAATTAATTGACACAACATACTTGCCGTCTTTAATAATATTTGTCTTAAACAACATTTTCTGCCAAAATATGCCGAATATATGATTCAGTTATGAATTTTGTGCGATAATATTAATTAGAGCATAAGTTATTTGCAAAGGAGGCGCATATGGAACAAAGGTGTGGATTGTGAGATTGAATACGATTCAGAATAGAAGATGGAAAACTGCTGAGTCCACTAAAACACGTTGATCTCTACTCTACCCGCTCCAAGGCTAAGCGCTCGAGGGTGTTATGTGGTATATTGACAGCTGATGAGTTGCTCTTCAGCTTGTCTTTGTACCTAAGCCATAGGCGTCCTACATTACTATAGCCCTGATCTATCTATCTATCTATCTATCTATCTATATATATATGTATATATATATATATATATATATATATATATATATATGTGTGTGTGTGTGTGTGTGTGTGTGTGTGTTGTTGGTTCAGTTTGTCGATTGCTATGGCCACAAGATTTATCTTTTTTTTCGAACTTGTACCTGTGTCACTTAAAACGGTTGTGCATAGAAATCTTAGGAGATTAGTAATTTATAAAATATCTACTCCTGGCCATATGGAACCAATAATTATATCGCATTCAAGATCGTCTAAACTCACTCCCTGCCCCATAATAATGCAGGAGATGAAATTCAGAAAATTGCAACGACCATGTTTAAAAGGCCTCATCCATTAAATTTTGGCCTCATCAGTATCTGATTAGAAATTTACATAAGATAGCATTTGTTCACGTGTATGTATTTACGTGGACATTGAGTTTGGTTTGTTTCATTTTATGGCATATCAACGTCAATGTGTTATTTATTGCCGACAAGATTTTTGGTTTGACTTGTTTTACAGGACATCAACATCAATGGGTTATTTAATGACAAGTTTTTCGTTCTGGTTTGGTTTGGTTTGCTTTAGTTTGGTTTACGGGATATCAACCTCGGTGTGTTAATGCCGAAAAGATTTTTGGTTTCGTTTCGTTTGATTTACATACCAACTTGAATGTGTTATTTAATTCTGACTAGATTTTTGATTTGGTTTGGTTTGGTTTGTTTTAAAGGATATCAACTTCAATGGGTTATTTAATGCCGACAAGATTTTTATTGCTGGTAATATTTTTTTCAAAAAGTATTTCTGGTAATATTTTTCCTAAAATGTATTGCTGGTAATTTCTTTTTTTTTTCATTTTGCTTGTAATAATATATCGCTGCTAATAATTTTTTCTTCAAAAATGCATTGTTGGTATTAAAACTTAGTTTTGACCCCAGTTTGGGGGTTAACTATTTGACCATAGATGGGACCCTAACAGTGCTAAGACCCCGGGTCAAGGTGGACCCGCGATCACCAGCAATTAAGAGGTGGTTCCAGGCTCCTGAAAACCTACTGATCAGAAGACGTGCTGTTGGTTGTAGTTTATCGTCTTGCCCAGGAAAATTTCTTGGTGGCTGTAGAAAATTGATTAAGAAAAAATTCAAAATTTTCTTTCAAATACTTTTTATTTTGCTAAGTACTTTCAATCTCATATTAGACCATCTTCAGAGTTGTATATCTATAGTTACGTCAACACCGTAAATTCAAAATATTTTTCACCGCTCCATAAGAGAGATAAATCATGTAATTTTAAAACGATTTTTAGTTGTACTATTTTAATTTAGTATTTTTATATAACACTTTTCTGCTACAAACATTTCAGAAATTTGTTGCTATATGCGTAGTTCACTTGATTTATTTTTGGCTGCAATTCTCTCATATAAGGGGCTTGCAGACTTTTAAAGTGTTGCTTATTATCTTGATAAAGCCCTGATGTATTTTCTATTAATATCTGTCTAAACTGTGAATGCGGACATGAGTGTTACTTTAAATGTTCTGAGATTGAAATATGATCGTTTATGTGGAACGTAAGCTTTCTTGTCGTTGTAGTTGTCGTTATTGTAAAACCAACATATGTATTAACATTTTGATCAGGGATGAAATCTTGAAAAGGAAATTTGAATTGATATATGATGTTGGTCTTTTATATTGACGGAGAAGAGTTGTTATGGATGACGATGTTGTTTTTATTAGATTTAGTATAATATATTATATAATTAACTTTATTTTATACTTGGATCAGTGAGGGATTTATTAGTATTTATGAGTCTTTTTAATATTTTTCCTCTTGCTTACAGTTAGAATTCATTTGATTACGGTATAGTAGTTTAATATGATTAGAGTTATTTGAGGACGTATTATGTTTATTTTATTTATGTTAATATTCCCAATAGCGTGTCTAATTTGTTCATCAACGATGTAATTAAGAAAGTCATTATTAATGTGGGATTGTTTAATATTTTTATTTCAGCAGAGAAAATCTTTCTACTTGATGAGTTTGCCTTAGATGGGTTTATTAAGTATCGCATAATAAATATTTTGTAATAGTTATGATATTCATTTTATAGTTAAGAGTACACGTGTTTATGCTATTTTTATATGTGAAGGTAGTAAATGAAATATTATTAGCGTCTAACAATACATCAAGAATCAGGATTTTATTGTCTTTGTTAGGTTTGTACGGAATTTTATCGTCTGACAGAAATGTGAATTTCATATACATATCTTAGGTAAATAGAGTATCTTTTGTGTGACTAATACGTTATATATATATATATATATATATATATAACTATGAACCTAAAGAGCCAGTCAAACCTACCCAGGCTTCACCTACGCGGATCGTCAGTGCACGCTGGCCAAAGAGCAACATTAGAACAGACTATAAATAGCCTACAACATAAAAACATTTTATATTTTCTATGTTTTTATGTTGTAGGCTATTTATATTCTGTTCTAATGTTCCTCTTTAGCCAGCGTATCCTGACGGTCCGCGTAGGTAAAACCTAGGTAGGTTTGACTGGCTCTTTAGGTTCAAAGTTAGATTTGCTCTACTAAGTGTATTGAGCACTTTGCTTAGTTATTTTTGCTTTACTCGTGTTGGAGGCTTTTTTTCTTTGGACTCTGATCTTGGATTCTGGACGATTGTTTTCGCCTGAATTACATGTTCTTAGTCCTTCCTTTTTTTATTCCTTATTTTTCCTTGGGTATTTTTTTTTCATTTCCAAGCCAAAACACCTAAGATATTTCAAGACGAGTATAATTTCTTATTATAGATTATATATATATATATATATATATGTATAGTTAAATTCCCAGATCAATTCTGTGGACAAGGCAGATTGGTATAAAATGACAATTGGAAAAAAATGTTAGATTTTGCCAACGCGTTTCGTCTTCCGACTTTTTCAAGGCAAGAATGAAATCGAAATGTTTTTGTTGTTTTATTGTTTTTTAAATTTGGATTTTTTAATGAAACTATAACAACAAAAACATTTCGATTTCATTTTTGCCTTGAAGATGTCGGAAGACGAAACCCGTCGGCAAAATCTAAGATTTTTTTTTCTAATTGTGATTTTATACCATATATATATATATATATATATATATATATATATTGCTATATTTTGGTTCACAAATATAAAAGACTTCGACACAGAAATCAACACCTTAAGCGACAAACACACAATGTATCTCTTCTCCTTCCAAATCTGTTTTACAGAAGAGATTTTGAATAAGCGGAAAAGATTTCATACAGTTTATTACCCTCCATCAGAAAAAGATATTTTAAAATGGAAAATGAAAATGCTCATTAAATAATTTTCATTTGAAGAAGTTACAGTGCATTGTTGATATTTCATTTGTCTCTAATTAACATACATAAAGTATTCAGTGCGCTTGAGAAGACAAGCGTAAAAATCTTTCATTATAGTCACAGGTATGAGATGGTATTCTCTGCGGCAGAAATCCCATAATTCTTTACGATTTCGTTAGAGTCACACGTATGAGATGGTATTCTCTGCGGCAGAAATCTCATAATTCTTTACGATTTCGTTAGAGTCATACGTATGAGATGGTATTCTCTGCGGCAGAAATCCCATAATTCTTTACGATTTCATTAGTGTCACACGTATGAGATGGAATTCTCTGCGGCAGAAATCTCATAATTCTTTACGATTTCGTTAGAGTCATACGTATGAGATGGTATTTTCTGCGGCAGAAATCCCATAATTCTTTACGATTTCGTTATAGTCACAGGTATGAGATGGTATTCTCTGCGGCAGAAATCCCATAATTCTTTACGATTTCGTTAGAGTCACACGTATGAGATGGTATTCTCTGCGGCAGAAATCCCATAATTCTTTACGATTTAGGCGATTCTTCTGACGGACACTTATTTCTAGTTCGATCTACACCTCATTATGCGTGGATTGACTTGTATAAATGTGAAATCCCGTTCAGAGAAAGCTGAAGAGAAAGAAGAAAAATAAGCGAGAGAAAAAGGAATACACAGGAAAGGAGAAGGCTAAAAAGAAAAGATGCAATGTAAAGAGAACGATAAAGAAGAATAAAGAAAAGCGTCTAAGTGTAAAGAGGGAGTAGAAGGAGAGAGAGAAGGTAAGTGTAATGACAGAATAGAGTGAGTGGGAGAGAGTATGGAGAAAGATAAGAATGTGTAGAGAGAAGAAAAGACTGAAGAAAAGAGAGGGGAAAATAAAAAATAAAGAGAACAGAGAGAAGCAAGGTAAACTGAAAGAGAAAGGAAGGAGAGGGAAGAAGGTCTTGCATAAAGAGAGAGGAGGGTAAGAAGAAAGGGGAGTATAAAAAGAGAGAATAAACATAAAAATAAGGAGAATATGGGAGGAGAATAAAAATAGTGAAGAAATGTAAGAATAAACAGAGAGAATAATAAAAGAATCTAAGATAGAGTCAAATAAAGAGAGACGGAGAGAGAGATAATAAATAAAAAAAAAACGAAAATATAATATTAAGAAACAGATATAGACAAAGGCCAGCACAAAGAAAATGGAGAATGCAAAGACAGAAGAAAAAGAAGGTGCGTACGTGAATATTATAAAGGTAGAAGAAAGTTAAATATGACAAGAGAAATAGAATGATAAGAAAGCGAGAGAAGAAAAGTTAAAGCATAAAGAAATAATTATAAAGAGAGAGAATAATGGGGAGTGAGAGAGAGGGATAAAGACAAAACAGAATACAAAAGGAGAAGGTCCGTTTGCAAAAAAAAAAAAAAAATCAAGAATTCCTGGAACTCATCCAGAAAACGAAAATTAAAAATATATTAAAGTTATTTTTGTTCACATAGATCGAAGATTCTCAAGAATATCTTAATTATATTAAAATGTCTCCTAGTCCACTGTAATCTTGTAGTATCTGTCTACATTTCTGAGATGAGGTATTATGTACATTATTTATATTATTCGGACAATTGTCCTCATCTTTGTCGCCATATTTATTACAAAGGTTCGGCCATTGTACGCTCCGGCCTTCTTCAGCTGGTTGGAATGTCGAACTATCACAGTGGATAACGGCGTTAGTTAGATCCGGTGACAGCAGCCAAAGAGTGTGAGTTCAATACCCGATTAAAGCAGTGGAGAACTTTCAGAGGGAAATTAACAGGAGATAACTGATAACTGACATCCATTAGACATGACACGTGGAATTAGAACAGTCTACCCCAGTGATCGAAATAAAGTTTTCAGTTCGACATTCCAACCACCTGAAGAAGGCTGGGGCGTACAACGGCCGAAACGTTGTAATAAATATGGTGACAAAGATGAGGGCAATAGTCCGAATAATGTAAATAATGTGTAATCTTGAAACTGTCAATATATTGGAATATAGGAAAATTATCGAGAAGAGTGATAGAGTTTTCTGAAAGCTTTTGCTGACCTGGTTCCAAAAGATAATTACCGTTGTGGGAAAAGTGAAAAATATATTACCATAGTACTAATGATTTTACTAACCATATATTCTGTATGTGACGAGGGGAAAGCATAAATAACAATAGGATAATTCTAACGGTAATGCAGTTGTTTGGCCTTGTATTGGGTGAGCAATAGTAAAAAGAATGACGTTACTGAATTGGACAAAGCTAATGCGAACACGTTCAGTAAAACTGTCAGAAACTAAATGGATGTTTGTTTTTTTTCTTTACTTTCCCGACATTGCTGTTTGTTTTTCATTTCCATTCCCTTTCCTGCTTGAATCCTACGAGACAAAACATATCCAATGCAAATTGTCGTTTTATTTTGGGTTAACTGCATAGTAGAAAATATCTTGATAAGAACAATAATGTCTTAGGATGTAAACACACACGGTCGAAATGAGTGTGGAACCTGTACCAAAACCATTGTCATCAAGACGAACAAGCAGGGCATTCCGTGATACGCTGCTTCCATCCATTCCGGTCATTCAGTGCATTTGGAAGCACATCCGGTCGGCATACCGTTTCCTCATTCAGATGGTCAATGTACATCTTCCTTGGTCGACCTCGTATTCTTTTTTCATTGGATGGTATCCAGAGTAGAACGTCTCTAAGTAGGTCTTTGTTACGCCAACAGTGACCAGTAAATCTAAGCCTTTGTTGGCGTATTGATTTGCTGATGGAAGATATGTTGCCATAGAGCTCTTTCTTTTTTTCCGAATTTGTTTAGTTCTGTTCGAAGCATTCGTGTGTAAGTACGATCTAACCTTTTTTCCAGTTTGGCTGTTAGTGTGCAGGTTAAGGAGCCATATACAAGGACAGACTCTAATGTCCTCTGAAGAAGTTTCTCTTCCGTTTGTCCGGTAGATTTGATTTTCAAATTTTGTTGATTTCATTAAGTGCTCTCCAGGCTTTTCCCAATCTGATGTTGACATCGATCTCAATAGAGGCGATCATAGCTACCCAAGGAGGCATCTGGTCGTCCACTTCCTTGATTATTTCCCCGTTCAGACTTTTCATGCATGTCGATGTATCTTGATTTAGGCAGATGAACTCTGTTTTACCCGCAATGATATACAATCTCCTAGACTACATTTTCGAATTTTTTAAGGAGTGACGTTGCGTCTTTTACATGGTCAGCTTGTATCGTTAGGTCTTCAGCATATTCATCAACAGTGACCTTCTCGGCTGGATAACCTTTGCTTTTTCGTTCAGTGAGAGTAGTTCTAAAAGTGCAAGTTTTTATCAAAGGCTTTTCTCAGCACATAGTCAAGACAGATGATGAAGGGAAAAGACGCAAGTGTGTCTCTTTGTAGGACTTCTGCAGTAATATAAAAACAAACAAATTGTGTCTTCATAAGGTGAGTGTACCATAGAACGGGTGTTCTGATAGAGCATTATGATTATGATAACATGTACAGTTTGCTTAGGTATCCCATATGCAAGTGGTATTTTCTTACATCTTCCCACAATGTATGGCATCAAATAGATTTGAGAAATAGACAAGCAGAGGGGTGTCTGGAATGTTTTTGGATTATATGCCTTTCAAGATTCGTCGAATGGGAAGAATCTGTCCTGATGTTGATCTGGATGGTAAGAATCTGTCCTGATGTTGATCTGTTGGTGCAGAAGCAGTTTTGGTCTTTCTTCAGTATTGGCTCAATTTAAGATCTAATCTTGTTCAGCCACATCAGGATGAAGATTTTTGCTGCAATAGCTGTTAATGAGATATCACATTAATCTAAAAATCAACCACAGATGTATTTTATCAATGAAAGTGTATAGATGCTATTTTAACAATTAAAAATGGTTTGGTTTGGTTTGGTTTGTTTTACGGCATATCAACTTCAATGGGTTATTTAATGCCGACACCTTTTTTTTAATTTTTTCTAGTAATATTTTTGTTTTGTCAAAAATCTATTTCTGTTAATATTTTTCCTCAAAAATGTACAGCTGGCAACATTATTTTTTCAAAAACGTATTATCAGAGGACTTACTGTTGGACGTAGTTTATCGTCTTAGCAAGGACGCGGATGTAGTTTATCGTCATACCCAGGACGCGAATGTAGTTTATCGTGTCATACCCAGGACGAGATCTGGGATTGGGGGTTAACTATTTGCCCATAACTGGGACCCTAAAAGGTGCTACCACCCCGGTCATGGTGGACCTGGGAACACCAACAATTAAGAGGTAGTTCCACACTTCTCAAATACTCCTGATCAGAGGCCTTGCTGTTGGACGTAGTTTATCGTCTTACCCAGGACGCGGATGTAGTTTATCGTCATACCCACGACGAAATTAAAAGAATGTTTGTCTTTTTAAGTTTATCAGGCATGTGTGAACACCAGGGTACAGTCAGAATTAAATGTAGCAAGTTCACAAACCTTTACTTTACAGATGATATAAATAGTCTATATACCAAAGAGAAGGAGTTCGTCACTCTGAAGATGAACGTGGATTAAGCATCCCCCCCATATGTGACATGGTGATTAATGTAAAAAACATCTTATGGTGAATAAACCTATGATAAGAGATAAAAGCCGAGAGTAAGGAAATTAAAGGAGCAAAACACTTCTAATGTCTTACCTCGATTTTATTATCAACGAAGAATAGAATAGAAATATTTCCCAGAGCAGTATAAATATTAGATCATTTCGCGAAATGAAAACATCAGGGTACCTCCTGTATGCCAGTGAATCTTGGACAGGGTTAGGGCGAATAAGGCAAGAATTAGAAATGAAATATAGAATCACCCTAGATATTGCACATGGAGACCACATCGCAAAAAACGCAGTGTATGACATCGTAAGCAAAGAAAAAATGTCTGTTGGCAGACGACATATTAATAATCGAGAAGAGCAATTTGAAATGGAATGATGATTATATAAAAGCCAACAATGTTTTTACTGCTATGCTACAGTGTATAACAATAGGCAAAGGAAGAAAAGACAGACATTAAAAAAAAAGCTTGACGACGTCACGGAGTAGAATCAAAGATTCTTCACCATGACTCAAACATTGGCGCGCAAACGGAACATTTGCTGAAAGCTGGCTAGAGGCTCAGTTGCTCAGTAACCATACAGCCACATCGGGTCATGAACCTGATGATGATAATAATCCTTTCTTCATCGATTGCTTTGTACGCATCCACCTTAACTTCTTTTTCTTTCTAAGTAAAAGGGCAAAAAAGCTCTTTTATTTTTACTTTTTATTCTACATTTGTTGTAATCAAATTTAAACCACACATAATTCTGTGTTTGATGCGACATTACAGTGTAATTAATCAAGTAAAATACAAGCCACGTGATAAAACATGGAGTGTTAATAGCAGATGCCAACATCATAACCGGCAGGTTTAAGTTCTTGGTTAACAGTAAGGACCTCGTCATCCACCTGAGCGTCATCTTTCTCTGACTTGTTCTCTATTGCATGAAGATTTGAGAAGATTTTCTGTCACCCAATCGCCGATGATAATCACACCAGACATCCTATGAGGTCATGCAAACATGAGGTCTGATCAAAAATATCAGGAATTATGCTATAAAAAGAAAATGACAACACATCAATTCGGTATTTAATCTCTTTCGAAAGAGCTTCATTCTGAAGCCAAACACGTTATCCAGCATTGTTTCCATCGATGGAAGAATTCTTGAGTCCCCTTTATTGGGATTGCGAGCAGATACTTCTCCAAATTCTCCTGGATTTGCTCGTCGACTTGAAATTTTGTTCCTTCCACATGTGATTTGTTTTAGAAGAGCAAGGGGCGAGATCTGGGGGATATGGGATTGTCGGACCTGGAGAATGTTGTCTTGGTCCAAAATTGCTGCACAGACCATGCTGACTGATGGACCATTTGTAATGTGGTGCGATGACCACACTCTACACACATTCCTTCTGTGCTACTTCTATAAAAAATTGAAATGAGCAAGAGTGTACATTAGCTCTGTTACCATATCAAGAGTTCCGGAATCTTTTGGTTAGATCTCGTACTTGAAAAGGAAAAATTAGTCATTTAATATTGTAGACGAAACTGTTGAAACTGAGTAAAAGAAATCTACATGGCTGCTAGAAGGAACGAGAAAAGAAATATCTTGTATATGCTTTCCAAACAAGAAATATTTCATATGATAGGAAAGGGAATAGCAATTCAGAATATTGCATTTCATTAAAGACTAGAAGCAACAATTGCTCAAAGAAACAAAAATAGAGTTGATAATTGGAAACTTTAAATAACATAAAGCGAGTTGATGCAAACTTAAGACAAAAGCAAGTGTGTAAACATATCGATCATTCAATATTTAATACAGACAGTTATATTAATTTTCGTCTTTGTTTTGAGAAGAAATATCCTCATTATTACATATAAGTTTCCGATTTAACATTTAACCTAAATTTTTAAGATTCTATATTCATAAGCTTCGCTGTATTATCTATAGGCCTGAGATAAATTATTAATTGTTTTTATCTTATACTATTTAATTTATTCGTCTGTGTTGTTTTCGCCACAAATTCTGATCGATATACGATCCAGCATTCCTCTATTTCTGAAGTTAAGTTGTACCCTCATTTCATGTGTTTGCCATTTTAAGTACAATGTTCCAGTTAATACGTTCTTCAGCTTTCTTCAGGCAGATTTGCATTCACTAGTATTAACAATCGTTTAATATATATTTTCATTTTAACTTCTTTTTCAACAAGAGAATATTGAAACTATCACGAACAGAAGAACGTTAGGCGAATTTCAAAGGAGTTCAAAAGAAATTAATGTCTTTTTTTCAAGTAAACATGCGTCAAATAAATCTTTACTCTGAACAAATTAAAAATAAATTAAATATATTTGTTCTTGGGTAAATTTACGCTCTTCTAAGTCAAATAATAAAGTCTATAAATAAGCATGAAAGAAATTGATGATAAATAAATGAAAAATAAATGCATTTGTAAACGAAATAGTCACTATGTAGTGGAATGGCTTCTTCTGAAAAAAATTCTTAAAATAAACTATATTGTTCTAAATTGAAATTCGTGAATAAGAAGATATAGTAACAACGATGAGAAGCCTTAACGTGTTCGATCTGATGTGATACTTACATATCGATACAAACAGTTTCAGTTTAATCATGACAATGGCTCTAATATAAGATATAAAACTATTCAAATCAGTACAATATGAAAACGTGATGAGCAGCAAAAATGTGGATATCCAATGTTTCTATGAACACACAGATAGACAGTTAAAATGAACCGTAGTTTCAAGAAATTATAGACAATAAAAGACAATTATTTACATCATCTACATTATTCGACTTGTTATCTTCATTTTCATTGCTATATTCCTACCGTCCTCAAGGACACATAGCCCAGTGAATAAAGACGTTGGTGTTTTGAGTTAGATACCAGACTACTTTATTGGAAAGTTGAATTAAAGGGAAATAACTGAGATATCCGGAAGAAGCATGTCATGTGGAGCTAGAACAATCTACCCCGTTAAACAAAATAAAGGGTTCGGTTCGAAATTCCAATCATCTGAAGAGGGCCGGAACGTACAGCGGCCAAAACGTTGTGAATATGGCAATGAAAAATGAGAATAACAGTCCGAATACTGTAAATAATATAAGTAGTCATAATACCTTTGTGACTACTTACTCAGATATAGACATATATTGAAGATTCTGGATAGTTTTGATTTCTCCAACTTGTAGGAATAGAATCCATTACTGCGCTTAAATTTTTAAAGCAGCGCCCAGCTCATCAGAACAATTGCCATGAAAATATTTATAAGAAAAAGCACAGGTAAGCTAAATTACGGCTGGAAAGTAACAGAAGCCGTAATGCCGGATCAGGACATTGCAGATTCTTCTTTGGATTTTATTAAGAATCTTGAGATATACAGCAGAAACACTAGATTAGATGTAGCAGCAATATTAAATTTATTGACAAATGGTAGACTTATAAAGGTGTAAAATAGATTCTAAAATTGTCTGGCATGACACGGTGAACCAACAAGCATTTGATACAATATAATCATTCCACTTTATGCCAGTGGAAAACTTTGGCGCGAGATGATATAATCAATCATTCTCCTGGAATTTCGCATCAATCCTCCTGATGGAAGGCAAAAATTGTTTCTCTAAAACGATTGAAAAAGTGAAGTTTCGGTATGGAGGCGTTAAATTAACAAGTCATTTCTTGCCCCAGTAAACAACAGTGTGAAGATTATTTTTTTAGATCAGCTGCAAATTTGACATTATCTAACCTATCAGTTTTACCAAGTCTTTCTTTGTCATGTAACCCATACCTGGGGATGAAAAGATATGGAAAAATTGTTTTACCAAGAGAATTTAAGCGAAGGTGAACGTCTAGGACTAGGCAGAATTTTGAACTCGGCTGGTGAGATTGCATTTTCTACTGCGATAACGGATACGCCACCTACACACGTAATTTAACGATTGCATAATTGATACAACGGTTCAAAGATCAAGTGTATATTAAGCATGTTCTCATTACCAATATGTTATAGAACCCTGCTTAATTTTACAGTATTTCCGATAAAATAAATGACAATAAAATATTATTCGCAATAACAAATATGTTTCTAGCGTGAAAGAACTGTTTATGGAGAACCAACACTTCTAGTCATAAATGAAACAACACCAGGCACCGCATTATGGTAAATTCTATGAAAAGTGGAAATGCCTTCCACAGAAGATAAGGAATACCACAAATATGAAATTGCCAAGCTATATATATATATATATATATATATATAAAGAGAGAGAGAGAGAGAGAGAGAGACAGAGAGAGAGACAGAGACAGAGACTAAAATAAGGAGGGGAAAATATTAAATATAATGATATAATATAATTTTTACAGAGAAGAATTAAAATTGTGTTACTTACAATTGGATTTTCAGTGTTTTTTTCTTAGAAAAATAATTTGTTGTATTTTTTAAAACTTTTTTTTTACTTTAACCGGTTTCGCTTAGCGATTCAAAAAGGCTTTAACTGTTTCTATCTCCATGTCTTGTTGCTTATGTTTTGTACTAATGAAAGAAATGAAAATCAAGGGGTCTAACTGACTATATGCGTAGTTTACGGTACAAGGAATTTGGTAGAATCTATTTATGCAATGTATTAAATATGGATTTGAACTTGTGGATGGAAAATGTTAATTTATTAATCCGCCTTTGTTCAGTAGTTCTGTAGGTGGACTGGTAGAAAGACACTAAAATTTGGCAGATTTCGTCCTCCACATTCGTCTATATGATGGTTAAGGGGTATTTTTCCTGTGTGGGGGTGCCCAATTTGCTGGCGATGAACTGTTATCATTTGCCAGAATGACTGGCCAGTTTGGCCAATGTATTGTTCGTAGCAACCTTTGTATATAATTATGTATATTTGATTCTCTGAGTCACACAGGAAATCATGTTTAATTTTGAAATTTGATCGGTCTTTGAACTGTAATTCATGACCCTCTAATAGGTAGGTGCATACCCCACAAAGTGGTCGGTTGATGTTTTCACCTGAGGGTCATTAATTGTGTTCTGCTTTTTTTAGTGATTTACGTCGTCGTTTACTTTTTATGAATGGTTATTTTTGTAATTGGCTTTTCAGTTTTTTGCCCTTTAGTAGGATTGGTAGATTTAGTTCTGTGTAGGTCTAGATTTCTGTGTTCTTTGGGCTGAAAGATGAGATATAAGGGATGACCTTTTTTTCTTTTTTTCTCTCTGTGTGTGGATGTTAATTTGTTTTGCTTTTTCAATAGTATTGTCGACCAAAGTTCGTGGG
>CAHIKZ030001269.1:1012500-1020000 GCA_903632075.3 Acanthosepion pharaonis | reverse complement strand
TTTTTTTGTTTCAACTTTTGGAAGTAAAGTCTGATGATCCGCAGTCCTTTTAAAAGGGCTCTGGTGAAATAATTTATTACATGGAAAGTGGTCTGTTTTTATTTAAATTATTTGCTCTGGATTTACATTGAGCTCTCTGGATTTTATCTTCCTTACCCATACGGTTTACCTAATTTTTCATAAACTATATATATATATATATATATATATATATATATATATATATATATATATATATATATATATACCCTTAAACAAAACGGACGTCATACCTAAGGTACCGTTCGGCTAACTATTTTTCACAGTTATTCGTTGGCAATATTAGATATAAATGAATACAAAGACACACTTAATGAAGTAAATGAGGAGGGAAAGTTGGAACTCGACTAAAAGACAAATTTTAATTATATAAATTAAAATTGAATGGGGGATGTAAATAAATAGTTCCACGGGAGTTTAAAATAGAAAAAGGGGAACTCATAAATATCTCATAAATATAAAAGTGAACATTGAAGTCAACACTTAGAGGCCTCTTGAAGTTGACTTCAATGTTCACTTTTATATTTACACACGCTCTGATATTGGGCACTTTATCCCATAAATATAGCACACCTTAAGAATATATTTATATATATATATATATATATATATATATATATATATATATATATATATATATATATATATATATATATATGGTAATACACAATTGAAAAACCTCTGTTATCTCAACTTGTAATATAACAAATGTCTGAGGAAAAAAATTGTAAATAAAAAAAGTAAGACCCAAGAATATGACACTGTATGAATCCTCTCGTCAACTGCGTAAGCTGCAAGTCCAAAGAAAAAAAAACCAAAACCCAATTTTACCCTGCTGAAGATCCGTTTAGGTGACACCTCGGTAGGTTTACCTGGCTCCTTAGGATTACTTTTAGTTTATATATATATATATATATATATATATATATATATATATATATATATATATATATATATATATTGTTTAGGTACCGAATTTTAATAGTTTTAGACTTTTTTTTTTTTAAATTGTGAAGATTATCATTTCTTTTCAGATAAATAAAGGCAAACATCAAGCTAACTCAGCTGATGAAATGATGCTGCCTTACGTAGTTCTTAATGTGGTGGAGGTTACTGATTAGGATTATAGATCAGTAGGCAAAAGTTGTAGATAATTATCGATAAGAAACCCATAAACAAAGTTAACGCCATTGTTAAAACTTTCAATTTCTTGAGGGATTCTATTAGCAGAATTTTTCATGAGAACCTTCAGTACAAGGCATATGTGATGCGAGGTGGCCTGTTTTGTCTGGAAAGACAAAAGATAACTGTAATGTGCGCCAAGAGCTTGTTAAATAACCTGAAACATAAAGAGATTCGAATGCTTTATTTTTTCTCTGATGAGAAAAACTTTAATCAGGACCAAGACACTAGGAATGACAGTTGATTTTACAATAGCCGTCAGGACATTCCAACAGACATGAACATAAACTTTCCGAGAATTATGATGGTTCTGGGATACGTGAAATATGATTGAGATATCATGCCCCTTACCTTTTTTTGTCATTGGTGTTGGAGAGTTTTCTGAGTCCGTAGATGGTGCAGCTGAGGAAAAAAAAAAAAACATACACCTACCATCACGACACCATGAATCTTATAAGGCCAAGGCGATCCAAGAATCGACGAGTTACAATTTCAACTATCATCAAGACATCCGAAACATATGGCAACTATACTAATATGCGACGCATTCGAGAGGGAAGCAAATCATCGCCTTATATCATTTATAAAAACACCAAAGTCCACCAAACGAGCACAGTGTCTGTAATAGATTTTTAAATAAATCTGATTCGGGCATGTCATTGGACCTATAAGCTTAAAGAGTGGATTGAAGGGAATGTAATGAAAATAAGTGTTTCTAACGTACACTAGAGCAGGTAAGAGAGTTGACCGGCTGAATTTTATTAATCAAATCCACTATGGAATTCTGAATAAATGATCACATAAAGAAAAATTAATTTTAAACATATTAGCAACGCGAGGAAATTTTAAGATGCCAACGGCTAAAACACAATGGTCTCAAAACTGATGAATATATTAATCGGAACCACTGTGAGATGGTAATGGATGCTTTCAAAAACCGCGGGAACGTGGATGTTTTAGATGAACAAGAATTTGCAACGATTCACTCCCAAAGACTCATCTTTTTTCAGGATCAAGTGTAAAGATGGACTCCAGTAGGTATGAAGGAGAATTAGGTCTAGTGAGATGTACAGAGACTAACCATCAATGCTAAGTCTATACTTTCTTTTATTAATTTTTAGAATTACAGTTTGGTTCTTCAGAGCGTTTTGCTGTTCTCCTCCTCTTTATATAAAACTTCATAATGTAGGAAAATATGGTTGTCCACAGTTTCGTATCATTTGTAGCTCTAAGCTATATTCACCCCCCTTCTACATTTTATCCCATTCAATTACAAAAAAAAACTCGTTAGATAGCCTCCATGTTGTTTCTTGCAATCCTTCACCTCTTCAATAATTCCTATTTCCTATTTTGTAAGCCTTTTTTCCTCATTATTTGTCCCAAAAATTTCAAATGCCTCTTTCTGATTCTAAGTCCATTCTTCTATTTTGTTACCATTTTCATTAAAACTTCCTCGTACCTTACATGTTCTGGCGATGGTATTCTCAGCATCCTTTAGTAAAAACACAAGCTCAAGTCTCCTCGTCTATGAGTTAAGTGTTCAGCATTTACTTCCACATAGGATTGATAAATCATAATGGTTGATCAGCACAGTCTTTGTTTCCAAAGAGATTTTCCGCTTTCATAATATTTTAAGATCTTGTTGAATGTACCAACATGCAATTATAGCAAATAAAACTGGCGTAATTCAAAAGGAAGGTTAATCGAAAATCACCTTCATCAATTTAATAACAAAGGAGAAAGATAAAAAAAGGAAGATTGAAAACTATGTTTTAAGCGATTATTGTTCCTATCTCATAAGAATTCGAACGAGGAAAATATTTTTTCTGCCAAAGAAAAGCTGGAATATACACCGTATCATTAAGATACTGGGACAGATATTTTTTAAGCATTTCACCCCAAGCAAGGCGGAAGTGCCACTAGCACACAGGGGGTTACAGTAAGTAGGAGCAAGAGTAAAGAGGCGTGATAAAGGAAAGGATGAACAGAAGGACGGGGAATAGATCAATGCATCTGAAGATGTCGATTGACATTGCATTTGAATATTTGGAGATTATAGCTTATCAGGGAAGCAAGTAAGAGGAAGAGCGTTCGACAGACGGGAAGTGAGAGACATGAAGTTTTTTGGAGTATGAGAGACGGCTACATTTAATCGTTTCAAACAGTGAAAGGGTGGGACTGAGATGCCAACCTAGTAGCACGTTTAAATTCATCGGGGCAGTTACCGTGTAAGTATCTGTAGAAAAGACAGAGAGAAGCGACGGTACGTCTGTGAGAGAGCGACTGTAAGCGAGATGCCAGATCAGGGCCAATCACATTGCATAAACGTCTTTGGATTTTGTTGAGGATCTTAAGACAAACAGCGGGGGCTCCAGACCATATATGACAGCAGGATTCCATATATTTTAGAGACAAATCACAATGAGTCCCAGCATCTATCCTTCTGCTACCATAAGAAATTTTGTTTTGATTTAATAAACATAGATTTGAAGACATTTAGATAATAATTCTAATGTGACCTGCATAGAACAAAGAACATGTACTCTCGATAAGCCAAAGCCTTATAAGCTAAAAAAGTTTCAAGAGAAGCAAACAACCTCCCCAAATTCAATTCCAGAAAGAAATTATAACTGTAACTGAGGAGCTTGTTTGCTCCTCTTGAATTTTTTTCCCAGATTAAAAACAGTTCTTCAGAAAACGTCCATCTGTTTTATTATCTCAAAATTCTTCATATTTTTGTGTCAGCCGCCATTAAACTGGAAAAATAAAACAAATTAATGTTGCAATATTTACATTGTACTCATCTTTGTTGTCATATTTATCACAACGTTTCGGCCGCTCCGGCCTTCTTCAGATGGTTGGAATGTTAAACTGAACCCTTATTTCGGTCAGTTTGGTCGACTGTTCTAGTTTCATGTGCCATATCTAACGGATGTCAGTTTTCAGTTATCTTCAGTTAATTCACCGCTCCAATTTTTCCACTACCAGGTATTGAACCCACAACTCTTTGGGTCTTGTCACTGGATCTAACAAATGCTTTTATCCACTGCGCCATGTGTCCTTAATGTTCGACATTCCATCCACCTGAAGAAGGCCGGAACGGACAACGGCTGAAACGTTGTGATAAATATGGCGAAAAAGATAAGGACAATAATTCGAATAATGTAAATAGTGTACATAATATATCATCTCAGAAATATAGACAGATACAGAAATTAATTTTAGATAGCGTTACCTTTACAAATAGGTTTGTTTCAATTTATGCAGAAATAAGGCGTAAATATTTCTGCCTCGACGGGTAGATAGCGTGTGTACTTTGAAAATCAGCATTCGAAATGCTCTCTTCATTCTTTGGCTCGAACACCTGCCTTTAACACTGCGAATAAACGTAGATCTGTCTGAAACAGGAAGCAGCTTACTCGTCCGCTGATAAATATAAAATGAAAAATCTTGATTTTATTTCTAGCTATATATTGCGTTTTTAGTTTGAATATTTACGTCACTTAAACCTAATCTGCATACATTTGTGTATGTGTATGTATTTGTATGGATGCATACGTGCATTTATGTATCTATGTTTGTATGTATGTGTGCGTCAGTGTGGAGGTTGTAAATGTAGTCTATGTAGTAAATATAATTGATTTTGATTGATTTGTCATTCAAGGTCGAACATACTGAAGAGTCAAGTGCGTTGTGAGCAAAGTTAATTACCAGGGAGGACCTTTAGAACGATAATCAAGGTAATCGATAAACAAACTGACAAGCTTCTTATTTAGGCCTTTTTCACGTTGCTGAATAGTTGTGTAGAAGCAGAAACATCTCGTTTTCTTCGACTAAGACCTATGGAATAATAATAATCCTTGCTATATGTATATATAGATTGTTAGATAGATAGATAGATAGATAGATACATAGATATATAGATATGTTTAAAGATAAGTGGGGCATACATGTAATACGATTTGGAAATATCATTTGAAGGATCTTACATAGATTTGGTATCTACCTTAATTCAAAATCATTATTATTATTACTAGACTATTTTAGAGCAATTACTGATAATATTTATTGATTGTATCATTTAAAATCACTGATAATTGAATTTAAGAAATTATAAGGGAAAATATCAAACAGTTATTTTTAATAATAATCAGTAGGAAACAATTAAAAAAGGTAATGAATAATTAGCAATGTTTTATAAGTTAACAAAACCACTCTATGCAATGGGTGTAATTAACTGCATTCTGGCCATAATTATTTGCACACGATAGCAATTAATTTAATATATAACCATTCGTGCTTATCCCATTATCTGTAAGAAAAACACAATAAACCGGCAATAAGTGACAACACTATCTATAATGGCCTAATGAGAAGCATATAAACATAGTTGAACTACTGCATAACACATATCGCAGGGACATTGCTATTGAGCATGAAGAAGAGTGCCGACACACATTGTTGACTCAGTGTTCATTCTTATATTTATACAAGCTCTAATCCGGGTATTCGACACATTTACCTATAAATATACCAAGACTTGAGACTATATTATACAGGGCGCGATGGGTAAATTGTCGTCTAAATGCCGCAAAAATGAAAATAAAAGTGGCATCTCATTTTAACAGATATATTTACTAAAATTATACAAATAATATCGTGAAATACTAAAGAGTAAATTCATTCAATAAAATCACTATTGGTTTCAACCACGGCCTTCAGAAAATGTCGGGGTCTCCTGCAACGCTTCTGGACCGTCTCCTTGTTTAAGTTGGTGATTGTTGTCATAATCCTTGCCTTCAGGTCATTTTTGGTGTTACAAAGATTTTTTTGGATTCTCGCTCCCACACACATAATAATCAAGGGTTTGGCAGTCTGGGGAGTTAGTCGGTCAGATGTAAGGGGTGATGTGGTTGCAGAAAGTGTCTGACAACATTGACTGGGTTCTTCTGCTTGTGTGTCATGGTAAAGAGCCGTGTTGCCAGACATAGTTTTTTTTTCCATCAGACACCTTCTTGGCCTAGAGCAGCACTACCTTTTCAAAGTACTTTATATAGGTCTCCGTGTTAAGTCTGATGACCTCACCAACAACTTCAAGAGTTTTTGTTCTTAGTACGATCAGAGTGACATTTTTCGAGCCGCCGTACCTTCGTAATCACTGTTAGACTCATCCAACTCTTTCCGAATCCTCTGCACTCTCCTCAAATTGACACCCAAACTCTCTGAAATGTTCGTATTTGAGTTTCCGGCGCGAATGCCAAGAAGTAAATCAAGACGTTTCCAAATTTATGACGGAGTGAGTTGCGTCATGTTGCTCTTTTTCTCACAGACGGTGTTCAACCTACCTTACTATCTGGGAAAGTCAAAGAAGAAACGTACATAGAAAACACATTGAAAAAAACAATATTAACCATATCATTTCTTCCACGGTGCAAGAAGAAAGGCATACGAAATGTACAACAGCAAGAAAAATAACATCATGCATAATAATAAATTATGCAAGAACAGATACAACAAATTTAACAAGAAATGAAAAGAAAACACTTAAATCCGTTAACACAAGAATAAAGACAATATTGCGACATATGAAATAATTCTCTTCAAACATAAAAGTAAGTGACGTAATTTTTCAGTTGACCCAATGAATATATTATAGTTTTTCTAAATTCTTCTATTTACTTACTCATATATATATTATTTAAATTATTCGGACTATCGGTCTCATCTTTGTCACCATATTTATCACAGGGTTTTGGCCGTTGTACGCTCCGGCCTTCTTCCGTTGGTTGGAATGTCGAACTGAACGCTTTATTTCGCTCACTGGGGTAGACTGTTCTAGTTCCACGTTCCATGTTTAATGGATGTCAGTTATCAGTTATCTTCTGTTAATTTCCCTCTGAAAGTTCTCCACTGCCTTTAACCGGCTATTAAACTCACTCTTTGGGTCCTGCCACTGGATCTAACCAACGCCTTTATCTACTGAGGCGTGTGACCAGTGAGCGAATTAAAGGGTTCAGTTCGACATTCCACCCACCATAAGGAGGCCGGAGCATCCAACGGCCGAAACGTTGTGATAAATATGGCAATAAAGATGAGGTCAGCAGTCCGTATAATGCAAATAATGTAAATAATACATCATCTCAGAAATTAAATTATATATATATATATATATATATATATATATATATATAGAGAGAGAGAGAGAGAGAGAGAGAGAGAGAGAGAGAGAAATATACTCTTAAGATGTTCTATATTTATAGGATAAAGTGCTCAATATCA